>JAOVVB010043293.1:0-15028 GCA_028570985.1 Heterobranchus longifilis
GATGTGTGATGTTTAAAACCCAGAGACAAAACAACAAACTCTTTCTTGTATCTCTCCTCTGCTTTGTTTGTGGGTGTAATAGTCTCCCCCACTAGATGCGAAAAGTCCCACAGACTTCACACCAGACGCTGGTTGCCATGACCTCAGAGCTGACATCATCATGCAGCTGTGCCCTAGATTTCACAGCACACGCACAAACTCTCACGCACACACGGCTTTGGGGAAAACTAAGTGTGTGCTCTTGATGATTCAGTTTTCAAGAGGTTTTTTTTTTTCACTCCTCTGCTTCAGAGTCTTAGCAGGGATAGGGGGAGACATGTTGTTGACCGTGTTGGTATGCTCCTTGCTGACCATCCCACCGGAGGTAAAATATCAGACGGAAGGATGGCGGGAAATGTTCTGAACAAGGAGAGCGGCGAGACAGGAATGGAAACACGACGGCAGTGCTACAAGGAGAGGAGCGAAGGAAACAGTCAATTCTGGTTTCAGTCACAATCAATGGCTGCCCTCTCGTTCTCTCATTTAGCACGAAGAAAATAAAACAAATGGAGCATCAACACGGTTTTGCTGGTTTCCCCACTAAAGAAAAGCAAAGGAAAAAAAAGGAGTTTGTCCACACAATGTGTTATTCATCTTTCCTAATCAGGAGCCATTAAGGATTAGTTATCATCATCATCTTGACGTCATGCCTGTGTGTTAGTTCAAAGAATTAAAACACAAACAGTCTCTGTGGTGATGATGACGGCAACAGATATCTTGTATCACCCTGCATGAAGCAGAAAGCCGGTTGGCTGGTTAGTTACGCTGTGGATCACACCATGTGGTCTCCGGTGCTGGTGCTGGGCAGCTCGGCAGAGGTGCGCTCCTTCTGTCTGAAGGTCTGCTGCTGGCGCCCGGAGCAGCAGTCCTGACCCGTGACCTTGCACATCCGGTGCTCCTCGTCGCTTTCCTCGTCAAGCCCCGAGCCCTCGTCCACGTCCAGCTGGCAAACGCACACCTCAATCCCTGAGTCGCCGGTCACGTGGCGACGCCGAGTGACGAGCTCCTCATCCTCCTCTTCTTCTTCTTCTGCCGCCGCCGCCGCCATCAGCGAAGCCTCCACGTTCTCCTCTGCCTGACATTGTGCTTGGATCGACATCGACACCGCTTCCTGGTCTGATGATGAGCCTGAGGCCTGACCGTCCACCCTCGGGTCTGCCTCGGGCAGGGGTTGTGGTGGCACCGTGGCGTCCGGCTGGCTCACTTGTGGAGGGAGTGCTGGAGTCGGCTCGGGGGGGTTTTCCGAGTAAGGAGGCGGTGGTGTCGGGGGGTGACCGACCACCTCTTCATAGTCAGGAAGCTTGCAGTCGTTCCAGAACCCTAAAAGTCAGCAAATGCAAACTGCTTTAGCTTTTCAAACCATCATCCCTATAAAGGCAGTTGTACAATTGAAGGTGCCTCATGCTAGAATGTAGTTAGGGAATGTGCGTCCAGCGCAACACACCAGGTACAAAACTCAAACCAAACAGTCAAACTAAGCAGTGCTGATCAAATATGAATAAAGATTCTGTTACAGGATTGCCTATTTCTCACCTAAAATGTTTTCAGAAACACATTTTAGTGTACGTTGTAGCAGTAATTAGAGAAAGTTTGCAACATGGTCACCATTTTTTCCCCCGTCAGCCACTTTCACCACAAACTAAAAACTAAATCTAACGGCTAACACATAAGGTGTAGGTGAAACCGAAACAAAGGTGCTGATTGGCTGATACCTTCCACCTCAGTTTCATTGTTCTGATTGGTTGCAGCTCTGGCCAGAGGCATTTTGGTCTGCGCTGTTGATAACGCCCATAGACTTGTCTATGATAACACCCCTTGGAAATCGAATTCGAAAAGCGAATTAGTCTGGCGATGCCAGGCTACTAGGAAAGTGCATCAGCTAAATATCTGAAGTGTATTTTATAAATGACGTGGCTTACTTTGCTGGGTACTTCTAACACTTCTACACAATTAAAAGAAAGGGATGGAGGTTGTGCAACCGCATCAATAATGGTTAATCTAAAATTCCATGGGCTACATTTTTGTGTCTACGAAAGATACCTACTTTCCCATACCTATGTCAAAACCTAATCTAACCCCACAAGAGCACTCATTGGGATTCAAAGTCCGCCAGCAGTTCTAGAACGGTTAATGTTGATTACTATGATTTGTTGATCTGTTTCTGCACATACTTTATATTCCTCTCTTGTCTATTTCACAAAATAGCACTTCACACTCACATATCGTTGGTAGACACAAGTAGAAAATTAGAAAATATGTTGTCTCAGAACTCAGAGTGACATGAATGTTGTATAGTTAAATAGCTAAATAGTATCCTGAGTTTTCAGAAATGGCATATTCCCCATGATATCCTGTGGGAAGAGCTGCAGGAGTATAAATATGTTACCAGGGTCTCTGTGTGAGTCACTGTCTGTGTCTGCTCAAAGTTAAGAGTTGTGTTCACATTCTTGACATTAAATCAAGCATGTTCACTGTGGGTCTCGGATTCTTGACAAGTGTACACCAGCTTGTCCCAGTCCCGTTTGTGATATTAGGGGACACGATATCAACTTTCAGTCAAGGTCCGGAGTGACCAGTGACATTAAGGTGGCATCTCTGCTGTCTGGTGCCCTTCTGACAATGTGAGACTGTGATCTCCAATATGCACTCAAACAATTTACAGTATGACAAGATCGGGATGAGGATCAGCATAGCCAATTCTAAGGTTATGATTCTCTCAGTAAAAAGTTCAGGAAGAGCTGCTCCAGGTATCTTATGGATCTGAGTGACAAACATTGCAAGATTCGCTGCTGGAATTTGGATGCTGTATTGTACCTTGGTGGTGGAGAGAACAAAGTTCAAATTCCTGACTAGGGATGTGCCCGATTAGTCGACTAGATGATTAAACGTTGCTACCCTCATATGTTGTTTTAACTGTTGCTGTGGAGATGGTGTCATCCAGGGTCGTGAATCCTACAGTGTACTGTTTACACCCAGCAGACAAGGACTCAGAATAACCCTCACTGATGTCTGAGGGGGCCAATAAGAGCTGTTGGAAACAGCCTTGCAGGGGGCCACAGGTATCTCCTGCCACATCTTGGCATCTGGGTTCAAACAGAGGCCCTTCGAGGTGACCATGCACACTGAAACTAGCTTAAGGCTCTTATAATATACACAATATTTCTTCTGACAATGTTTAACCTTATAGATTAAATTGTGCTCAATTGTGTTTTCTTACTTTTAGACTAGTCTTAAGTTTAAACCTCTGTTTAAACATCAGGGAAATTAGGTCAGGAACATCCCTAGTCCTGATCCTTAGAATAATACTGTGCAAAGAAGCTGCGAAAATGAAGCAGGTCCATGAGCACATGAGGATCCGAAAGGAGATACTGGAAAAAGTTGCTGTAGAAAAGATTATCTGGGCTTCTATGCTGATACCACCACAACCCTGTTTGTAGCCCCAAGTCTGTATTCAACATGCAGATATCCATCTGAGAGTGCCCTCTCCATCTGATGGTAAAACTGTTCTATTCTGGAAGGCATCTTTAACGTCCCCGTAGCAAATAACAAAGACTACTCACTTAGATTGAGTGGTGGAGGGGAAATGAAGGAGCTGGAGGCTCCCTGGTAGGCCATGAGGCTGATCTCACGTTGACGTTGCTCCTGCTGAAGACGCATCTTAACCCTCCGGTGTCGGTAGGCACAGCAGCAGCTAAGCATGATGATCAGGGTCCATACCAACCAGAACCCTATGAGGGGGGACAGACTTAATGTAATCTTGTCATCACATACGGGTAACTGATGAACTGTGCCAGTGGTGGACAAAGTACACATTACTTAAGTCAAAGTATAGATACTCCTGGTCAAATATTACTCATTGCTCAGTCAAATGTTTACTTACTAACCAACTGGAGTACATGCTTTTAAAAATACTTTAAAAAGTATTCAAATGTACATTCCTTTTAAAAGTCAATGCATTGTTATATTACTGCCACAATGCCTTTACAGAACCTAATGACTGAAACAACCTATTGAATATACTGACTTGCTTGTAGAAGCTGTAGAATAAAAAGCTTAATATGCTAAAATGCCTATAGAAACACAATTGAATCGACAAACGGACAACCATTGTTGTTTTTAACAAATGTTTACATACCTCGACATGCTTTCTCGGGTTGGATGGCAACTTTTTGTAGGCAGTTATTAAGTTTGTGTGTGGTAAACAGAGCAAACATTTAAAAACTATATGAATCTTTCTTTGTTTCAAAAATCTCAAACATGGGTGTTCTGGTGGTGAGGAATCTTTATCGTCATCTTTATCTGCTGTAGCCATCATTACCACCGCCTAGTTCAAATGGAACTGTTCAAAAAATGCAACAAGCATTTTGTACTTGCCTGATGGGCATAGGAGAAGTAGTTCACTGTGATTGTTTTTTCTCACGTGACAAACACAGCTCATCACATCGCATTTTAGAAAAGAAAATTCATCCACTGACTTCAAAGGTATGCTTCAAAGTAACGAGTATCGGGAAACTTCCTAGAAATGTAGTGGAGTCAAAAGTACAATATTTGTCTTTCAGATGTAGTGGAGTAAAAGTCATAAGTTTCCACAAAAAAAAAATACTCAAGTAACATACAGATACTTGAAAATGTTTTACTTAAATACAGTACTCAAGTAAATGTACTTTGTTACTGTCCACCCCTGATTTGGGCTGAAAATATCACTTAAATTTCAGGCTAAAGTCGTTTTTACTTTTCAGTATATTTTTGTTAAAGTGAAACTAATTTGAGAATGAAATAACACACATTGAACATATCAACCCAAATCTTGAGAGCGTTAAATCTCCAAAAATCTGAATTTAATGGTCAATAGCGATGGGAAAAGAAAAGAAAAATCAATAGGAACTTACACCAGAGCTCGTAGTAGTAGGTGCAGCACTCTGTCTCTCCGCAGCAGTACCCCATCTCACAGCGGTACTGTTCATTGTTTACCCCGAAACAGAACTCCTTCCCCTTAAATACACACCAGAGGTACACAAAGTGAGAGTCAATACTCAATCACACAAGTAAACAAGATGGCAGTGGCATAGCAAGCTCTTGGTAGACTGGCCTATATCTAGGATCCAGTTAGCCTTTGTCATTTGTCACTTCAGTGACACTTATTGTAAATTTCTGCACTGACACCTATATTATACAGGCAAAATACACTGAGATTTAAATTCAGATTCAAAATTAAGGCTGCTTTTTAGGACATCCTGCAACCAACACCACCACTTATTTTAATGTACATGTATTAATTAATTAATTGATTTGTTTGTTTATTTATTGCTAAATCCTGCTGAACATCATGCATTGTTGTGCTGTTTTGATGGACTTGCATGTCAGTAGATGCATGTGTGTATTGCTGTGTATTGTGTGTTGTCGTATATGCCAGAGCCAAAGGAAAATTCCCATTAACGTTATATGCTAATCTAAAAGAACAATAAAATAACCAGAAAATGTTACCCAACAGCCACTGCTATGTATTGCTAACGGTACAGTACAATTATTACAACATTAAAAGTGAATTTAACGTTAAATAGGTTTTGAAAGCAACCTGTAGCAATAAAACAATGATGCTAATATTACACTGCCGAACGAGGTCAGTGCGTCAACAAATATGCAGATAAAATGCAAAATTGCTTTGTATTGCATTGTGAGTGTTCACATCGTTATTAACTTATTTTGACTAAAGTTAAAATAGCGATTCTATCAGGGAGGCAAACTGGACAAACTGGTGCCGACTGCCCCTGTCCAGCTAGCTATAGCTATAGCTAACATCAACAACTATGAATAAACACGTCAATTTGCCGGGTACCAGTTAGCATCGGCTAACGTTAATCTTAATACCCTTGGTTCAAACTGTAAAATTGAAGTAATAAAACACATCCGTGTATCTTCAAGTTATAACCCAAATCTTCTAGCAAGTTAACTGTCGAAAAATAAATGAAAACTTTGACTAACTGACGTCATACAGTAACGAACCGTGCCCAGTTTCCTTTGTGGAGGAGACAAAAAGGATCGGCGAGAGGCCTTCACCCACCCGAGGAGCAGCGGCCTCGGCTGGGAGCGTCAGCCGACCCAGGGAGCGCTAGCGTGGGCTTACCTGCACCAGACAGGTCCCGGTACAAAGAAGACCTACAATGGATCCCAGTGCTTTCTGCGGCATCTTTCTGGGTTGTCGGCCGTTGACACGACGGGAATCATATAGCAGTCGGTCGAATAGATGACTTGTTGAGGTGACTGCAGGTGGCAGTTGCTGGGTATTAAAGCTTCAGTCTGTCGCACTCCGACATGTTTTTGTTGTTCCTGGACTCAGAAACAGCACTAGTAGTAACATGAAACGGAGTCGGCTATTGAACTCTAGAGGGCGCTGTGTACGCGTCTGTGAAATCCATAGGTGAAAGCATATGATTTCACACAATGCAAAGTTTAGGCCTAATTTATTTATTTATTTATTATTGTATTGAAAAGTTTCTCATGTAGCCTATAAACAGCATGACTTCAGGATCTTTGCAGTAGACCAGTAGGAACAGATACATAGCCTACAAAAAGACAGAAAAAGAAGGCTAAATAAACAAATTAAGGGCTAGGGCTTTTTTTTGTAAATCATTCAATTATGCTAAAACGTTTCATTGCATTGTTATATTCCATGACTGTAAGGGTTTTCATCTAGGCTAAGAAAGAAACTCATTAAGAAACTCATCAAGAAACACACCAAACCCATGGTTTCACTTTCATATAGGCCTACTTAAAATTTCCAAGAATAACAATGTTATTAACCAGAAAGTCATCTTTGCTATTGTCCATGACAAGTCCATAAATAATGTCCTTTTTGAGAAAAGTTTTCAAGTTAAAGAACCTTAGGGAAAAGCCATCACACAATGCAAGTTCAAGTTCAATCTTATTCTTCCTCTTGGCGAATTGCAATATTATCACCACCAATTGCACCACCCTTGTCGCTCAAAACTATTTTCATATTAATAGTATAATATTTATTATACATAATACATATAATAATACAATTATAAATAGTAGGCATGGCATATATCTTTCTCTATTCATGAAGCAGTCATACAATTTTTTAGGGTTATATTTTGCATGGTGCATTTTTGGTCCTCTGTTTTTTTCAGTCTCGTGGCGAGAGATGCCCAGCCAGCTGCATAGCTGTCACGTTGTTTACGCTGACGTCACGGTTCCCCTGGCAACAGAAGTTAACAGCTGTTCTGCATGGCTAGAAAGATGATAATCCACTCAGTCTGATCCAGGGGCCACAACACAAACACCTGAGGAAAACATGGTGAGTTATAACGATTCACTGCTTTGGAACAATAGTTGATAGTTGACATGGACATTTTTGTTTATATTTTCATTGAATGATTGTGTTTCATGACGTGTGTGTTACTGAGGCTAACAGTAGGTCTACATGGCAGTGATTGAATGGGGCTACTAATGCTAGCTAGTTTGGATAACATAGCCTACTGCATTATAGTTATATGTTTTTGTAAAAAAAAAAAAAACGAAAAAAAAAAAAAACAATGGGTTAATAGGCTACTGATGCATACAATCATAATAGCATATGGTTTGTCACTGAAAATAGCAATTGTAAATTGTAATAGTTTTAATTTAAACATTTTTTTATTTTCATGTTGGGATAAATCACTCTCAACAATTCAGGCTTCCTTTTAGTGCAGACAAGTAAGCACAGTAGCACTTTTCAAAACAGAGTGCAGCGAAGAAAAATATATGATAACAAGAAAAAAACTGGACAAACCACAAATATATAAAGTTATAAAATCAAGAAAAAGCCAAATAAAACAAGTGAGTTTTAAGACCATTTTAAAACTAAAATGTACTAAAAATGATTACTTTATGTGCCAATTTGTCTATTGACAGAAAAGCTGTTGAAAATCAGTGCACATGTTCCAGGTCACAGAGTGCTGTGGCAGCATTTTCATCTTAACAGAACACACTGCAAGGTAAATGGCTTGAGCCAAAGCCTTCTGGACACAAGCCACTCTCTGTGCGCATGCTTAATCTTGGCCAATGAGAGCTTTTGGCCCGACACATGTGTAGGTCACTGCAAGCGGCTAACAGCTAAATCCTCACGCTCTAGGTGGTTCTTGCTGTGCTAAAGCTCCTGTATATGCTACATTGAGTTCCTCTGCCAACTCCTGACACCATGTTGGCCTCTGATGACTGGTGCTTTACCTGATACAGCTTAGGTTCTCCCTGTGATACGTCATATTGGAACCTGCTGTCTCATTGAAGCTTTAACATGCACTGTGATCCACCTGCAGGGCCTGTTGTCCATTCTGCGGAGGCTGAAACAGTCTCCAGAACAGGAGGTGCGCTTACTGCTGCTTGGCTTGGACAATGCTGGCAAGACTACTCTGCTGAAACAGCTGGCAGCAGAAGATATCAGCCACATCACCCCCACACAAGTACAAATACGGACACACACTCACACACATCCATTAGCTGAGTAACAACCGTGGAGACAGAGCCGGATCTATGCACAGGCATTCTAGGCACATGCCTAGGACCTCCTTGCCAATATAGGGGGCTATGTTATATGTGCATATATTTTTAAAATATTTTTTAAAATATAGAAATCCTATCTAAAACTTCCTTTTAATGTTTATATATATATATATATATTTTTTTTTTTTAACAGGATAAATAAGTAAATATAAATTAAATGTATAATATAGGGCTATACATTCCACTATAAATAAATGACTAATTGCATATGAATACATAAATATAAATAGATGCGCTAAAATATATACCTAACTAAATTAATTTGCATAATAATCATGTGGCAGTTATAGGTAATTTTGTTTGTTTACCAAATATCAAAATGTGCATGTAGGGGGGCCCCAGAAAAATACATTTCACAGTTGTCACAAATTTCCTCACATAGATACATTTCCTCATTTTCCAGTTTTCAAATCATGCTTTCATTCACCTGTGTTAAATAAAGCATTATCTTTCAACAGGGCTTCAATATAAAGAGCGTTCAATCGTCTGGCTTCAAGTTGAATGTTTGGGACATTGGAGGTCAGCGCAAGATCCGCCCCTACTGGAGGAATTATTTTGAGAACACGGATGTACTGGTAGGTTCTCTTTCATGTACTTAAACGGATTGTTACAATTAGAGCCTGACCGATATGGGATATTTCAGACCGAAACTGATTTTAGAGGGGACAAATTCACTGATTACCGATATGGCAGCCGATATAGTGAATTTTTGTGCTGGAATCAAAATAGACCTTTTCTATGTGGATTGTGCAGTGATTTTGCACCAATATTTAGCTCCAATTGCATCACAATCTTTGGAGAAGTAGTCCCACACCTTACGCTGTCGCTCTACTGGACAAACTACACGAGGACACCATTTCTAAATCACTCCAAGCATTGTTTTCTGCATTATATGTTCTATAAAAAAAGTTTTCATATCGGCATATATCGGACAACTTAGATAGATACTGATATCTCTGTGATAGGCCAATAAATCGGTCGGGCTCTCGTTACAATATCCAGAATTAAAGAAATTCAACATCCACATACATGTTAGGAACATTTTGGTAATATCTATGACTGTGTTGTTTGCAGATCTATGTGATTGACAGCTCAGACAGGAAAAGGTTTGAAGAGTCGAGCATGGTGAGATGCAAATTACAGTTTCTCTAAAGAAGTGCAATATGTTTAGTGTGATTACTGGTACTTACAGCATGTCAATTACAGTCTATACATTTCTAATTGTAATCATGTTTTCTCATAATGTCGGGTGCAATTAAAGCCAAAAAGTCAATATTATTTCGTTTGCTGACTCAGCCAGTACGCATTATGTCACTGACTACCTGTGTGTGTGTGTGTGTGTGTGTGTGTGTGTGGTGCAGGAGCTGGCTGAGTTGTTGGAGGAGGAGAAGCTCGCTGCGGTGCCACTGCTGATCTTTGCCAACAAGCAGGACCTGATGACAGCCAGCCCCGCATCTGAGCTGGCAGAAAGTCTCAATCTGCACGTTATTCGGGATCGCATGTGGCAGGTCCAGGCCTGCTCGGCAGTCACTGCTGAGGGAGTGCAGGTGAGTATGCACACAGCAACATGCAAGGGGTGAGACAGGGTGAGACAGATTAGGGCTGTGCTCAAAATATCAATACACTGTGATGTATTCCCGCAGTTTTGAAAAAGAAACATCATCTGTGGTGCAGTGCACAATAAAGCCAATCCCACATTACACACAGAGTGCATGTCTCAGTTCAAAACAAACATGCATTCAAGCATGTTAAGTTTAAAAATGTAAGAATATTTATCTGCATTTATTAATAATTCTGGGATTAGAAACAGAATATTTTATGTTACTTTTTAGATCTCTGTGAGCCTGGATTTGAAGTGTTTTAAGTTATGTGATCGCTGTTATGCAAAATAATAAACAACAGCTGTAGTAGTAAACTCTGTGTAGGACACGGTAATTATTCAAAATCTATGTGTATTGTGATACATATCATATGGTGAGGTTGTAGGTAATAACCAGCCCTAATACACATTGTAAGTGTGATGACATAACAGCAGCAACAGCTGGTAAGCCAATGAACAGACTAGTTAAGACCTACTTCCTGGCAAATATACCTTGATTGACCTGTGTTCATGTTAACTGACAAGCCAGCAGCAACTCTGCAGTTAGTTTCTGTTGTGACTCTGGGTGTTAAAGCTGAGAAAAAGACTTATCTCTACTCAAACTATACATAATATTTATAAAATTGCTCAGATTAAAGGTCCAATGTTGAGAGACTTTGCTGTTGTGTCTTCACCATATGTATTCAAATGGTTCAGCCTCCTATTACAATGTCAGTCAACATATTATACAACTGTCTTAGAGATTTTTTTTTTTTTTTGTCTTGATATCCTGTCTAATGTTATTGGCCAGTTTAAATCAGGGGGCACTGACACTGAGTGCGTGGAAGTCATTATGGAGTCATATTAGAGGATGTCATATTATCCCGAACATCAGCAGTAAACTCTGGCTTGTAAACATATTTTTTCACATTAATTTCACCTCACTGATTCTAACAGCACAAACACATTGTCTGCTTCTTTCCAGGATGGCATGACCTGGGTTTGCAGAAATATAAAGTTTCGGAAGAAATAATCCAGGAAGCAAAAGAGCCGTGAAGAACTGCAGTTGCACTTTACATTTGGCCTATGCAGTAATTTTATGTCCAGGACAAGGAGGTGACCAAACATGTTTTTATTTTTATTTTTAATGGAATGATCTTCTCTTGGCATTATAAAAACTAGTTGTCAATACAGTGATGTTAACTTCTTAACCCTGCCAATGCATATCTTGAAATGTATATACTGTATATAGGCTGTTTTATTCAAACTGCTGGTACTGCACATTTTGGAATGTAGTGTTTTTAATGCAGATGTATGTAGGCATTGACTGTCTGTATAAAATTCAGTATTATTCAGTATTCTGTGGTGGATTCCTGATAGGTGTCGTATGACTGTAAGTCTCTGTAGTTAAAGCTAGAGGGCGGCCTTGCGTTAGTGTTGTCTCTCAGCCGTAATGCCCAATTATTAAATCCCCTACTTTCCATCAATGATGTGGCATCCTGTGCCATATTTGATTTGTTCATTTCATAATCACCGATACCCTCTCCAGTCAACATAGCATGCTCTATTATCTAGTTCTTAAATAGTATAAAGCCATAAACAAGGCAGGTGTTAATCAGCAGTGATTCATTTAGTGATGCTTCAACATTTTTGCACATTCACACGTTTGCAGAGCTGCTTATGGTCACACTGTTTATGCTCAGAAAAAAAAAAAAAAATCTGTATCATGAACAAAATGACCATAACACATGAACACTTGCAAATGCACACAGGAAACAGACCTCAATACACACAATAAAGCATACAGAAACACCATGGCCATTCAATTACTCAACTACTCACCTTGTTCACCATGATTTACCACGAAGCAATTGCATTTTCTGTCTATTTTTCTATTTTGTCTTTTGCAGCACATTTGCCACAAACCCTACTAATCTGAACTGGCCGAGTGCTCCGCTGTGGTCCTACGGGGCATTTACATACAAACCTTTTCCAGGACTAATAGCTCTCCAATACAATTTGCATTTATATAGCCCCCTTCATACCAACATGATTTGGCGCCTTTGCCCATGATAAAAATAAACCTCCTCCTTTGGCCTTGAGTTACTGCCCTGCTGCTGCTGATGGTGAGGGTGTTCGTGTGCGTCCCTCTACGTATCTAAGGTTGGTTGATTTTAATATGACAGAGTTGCTCGACCCTCCGATGGAGACTGAAACATGTGCGGAAAGCCTCAAAATGGACCTCATAATGATTCAGTACGGGCTTTGGTCTCACGTGGTAGTGTTTTATCTGCAATACTTGAATATTGTTGACACAGCAGTGTGTGACACTTGTCCAGGCCAAAGAGTCGCAAGGTAAAATATTAAGCCACAACTGATGATTTTTTTACCATTATTCAGTTAAAGCTGCTTTCAATTTGCTCGTGCAAATGCATCCAACACTTTTACAAGGCTCCGTGGAGCATACATCAAAAGAGAGAGAGAGAGAGAAAAAAAGTAATGAATAAGGAAATGAAAGTCTACCATGTGAAACTGAGAATAAAATGCCCTCTCTCTCCCTTTGGAGCGCTTAATCATTAACATCTAATCCACGTGATTATCACCCAACCTGTAAGAAATATTCCCAATTACACACAGAAGTACTCTGATAAATCTTTCCAATTTTATCTACCAATAGCACGCGCATCACATGGCAAACGCTGTGAAGTGCCTCTAAATCCCAAATGAATCAAATTGGATTTAGCAAACAGACGAGTGGATTGGAGCAACCAGTCCTCGTTACCTCTGGCTCTATCATCAGCGAGGTGAGAGGCAGTCAGGCCTGCAAAGGGCCATAAATCATGGGACTTTCCCAGCTACTCAGGCCAGCACACCGGCCTCCCACACAGGGGAAACCAAGGGCAGAGAGTCTGATTGACTCTCAGGGCCACAGAGAGAGAGAAAAAAAAAAGGGGAGAGCGAGATCCTGTGACTTAATTAAAGTGTTGTGTATCTCACACACACACTGTAACTACAGCTCAGACACTTTACTGCTACAGCAGCGGGATGCATCAGTGTTGAGACTCAGATGGCGAGGAAAGACCTCAACTACATCTGAAGAAAAATGCATTAAGTTGTGTGCAGCTATACTGCCATGAGGGACTACAACGTTTTACCTACATGCACTTTAAGTGGCCTGTCATGTAGTTGACCACGCTGCCGGAGCAGATCTGTCTGTCTCTGCTTTCAACAGAGGCGGTAAGACCATGATTACAATGGTGTTTCAACATTCTGCAATGCGAAATATTGCAAAGGCAGACATCTGCAATACACTAATCTATCTGTATAACTGAGGAGGAAAACAGATCCTCAACATGAAATGAGAAACATGAGACATTAAATTGAGAAACAATTTTCAGGTTTTAGTAGGGCTGGGCGATGTGGCTTAAATATTCTATCCCGATATTGGTCATTCCATATCTCAATAACGATATATATCATGATATAGCATGTTTCCTGGTAATTCAATAAATAGATAAATAAATAAAAAACAATACCCTATTTTTGTATACTCCTGTGTGAATTAAATACTATACAAATGAAAAGTATTGATTATTTTCTCATTTTATTAAGACTTTTAGTGTAAAATTAACTTAACATGCAAGGATCAGAACGTAAAGCATTACATTTTAATATCGTTTTGATGATATATATCGTCATATTGCCCAGCCCTAGGTCTTAGCAATTTAACAGGAGCATGTGTGTACCATGATTAAAATGTAAAGTGCCAGAAAACAAAATAATTCCCGTAATAATGTGTCTGCAACAAAGGGAAGAAATTAAGGGTTCATTCATTTCCTATATCATGTTTTTTATGTCCAATCCAGGGAATATCAATCAGACTGGTGTTTGGTTGTTTTGATAAGATATCTCAAAATATTTAGTTGATTTTCATAAACCGTGTTTTTGTTTTTATTGTGCACTCAAGGGAATATCAATCAAACTGGTGTTTATTCATTTTAAGAATGTTTTTTTTAAATCTGTGTTTGCAAATTAACTCTTCAAATATCTGCTTCCAGCTTTTCAAATATGAGGATTTGCTGCTTTTATTTCATTGTAAATTGAATATATTTGGGTTTTGGGCTATTGGTCTGACTGTACAAGCAATGTGTATACACCACCCGAGGCTCTGATAAATTGCAAGGGACATTTTCCCACTTTTTTAAACCAACATTTAATAGACCACACAATTAATCTATTAATCAAGAAGACAATTGGCAGATTAATCAGTAATGAAAATAATTAGTTGCTGCCCTAATCAGGCATGATACTTGGTGCCAGTGTAATGATAATGTATCATAATATTGATAACAGTGTATCAATAATGTCTTGCAAGAGAACATATGTTACTGATTATTTATTCCACAACTACGTATTGTTTAAACTGTAATGGTAAGGGGCATAAATCGTGTATGAGCTGCAGATGCACTCAGATGCATCTTTACCGTAACAGCAACAGTTTGTCTTCAGCCTGGACTTAAAACGGTTCTCCTGCTCTCTCTCAAATAAAACTCCCATGTATGTTGTAAGCGGCTACAGTGAAAATGAATCTGGCTCATCCCTCTAGTAACAATTACAGTGTTGGGGATAGTTTGTTTTGGCCAGAACGGCGTCCCCCCTGCCTCATTCCCAGGCCAATCCTTTATGATTAAGCAGATAAGTGCTGCTGGTACTGGATGATAAAACAAACAACAAATGTCCACATTCCTCTCATAGCTTCTTTGATGTGTGTGTGTGTGTGTGTGTGTGTGTGTGTGTGTGGGTGTGTGTGTGTGTGTGTGTGTGTGCGTGTGTGGGTGTGTGGGTGGG
>JAOVVB010043312.1:0-15027 GCA_028570985.1 Heterobranchus longifilis
TGTTTGACCCATCCACCACCCCTCCCACCCGCCCTAAGTTAACTTTCTCTCTCTCTCAATATGACATATTTACTAATTAGCATAATTACTATGGCCACTAGAGCTTGCTGCCCAACAATAAAATGTAAATATTGGTCTTAATAAGCTGCTTGTACAAACGACCTATGGTGTCGTTTTTCAGGGGAGAACAATGTCTTACAAAAGATGATCACCCTCCGATGACTTTACTCCATGTCACTCTGCAGGCAGCACACTCCCGTGGAGAGTTCCTGTGTTAACCGAGGGGAAACAAGTATGAAGCTTTCAGCAGAAAGACACAATAGCAGAATTAGGATTCATGTAGCGTGGCTTTACAGGTACTCTTCCAAATGACTCCATGGAGCCCTTCAGGCTACTGTCAGCTGAAACCCTCACTGGAGACATACAGCTAATATGCCCTTGGTGTTTCACAGCACTGGAGCAGATGGTTATGATATGGATTACACTGACAGTAAGTCAATAAGACCCAGATCCTGGGTTTGCACCGGATTAGTCAATTGTCTCTGGGCCCCCTTTTTATGATTTTGTTTTCTGATTGCTCACGCCTCTTTGCACATCAGCTCAGTTTGAAGCTGCATTGCATTCTCCTCTTTGGAGTGGAGGTAGTCAAACAGAACTTTAGAAATAATAAAACCAGGCTGTGAAACGGTGCTCTGAGGCGTTTGCCTCATAGTGGCTGCAGTTCTAGTTCGTCAAGTCTGGGTAAACAGAGGATGCTCATTCTGATGCTGAAACCTCGGAGTCTGGTCTCCAAAAAATTACGTTCCCATAAAACTAAACTGCATTCTCAATTTATATTTGTAAGAGAAACATTTACGTTTGTTTTTGACATATTACAAAAACCTTTCTAATCAAGGTTTGCAGAAGTCAGCAGAGGGAGGAGGTCAGGATGGATGGACAAGTCCTCCAAACCATACGACCAGATAAGTCGTTTGTTCCTACCCTCTAATAGGAGTGTTTCCTAAATTAGCGCTGCTAGCGGTGGCAGGAAATACGACCCACAGGAGTGTTTTCCGTCCTCATACCTAAACATGACAGTCGCAGTTTTAAACATGTTAACACTGTGAAACCACTACACTGTGGTTGCAGTTTGGTTCGGTTAAGGCACAAAACTACTTGGTGTGCGTTAGGTCTGTCAAAGAATATTCTAAATCGAATTGTAAAAGAAAACCGATATTCGATTATGAAAATGAATATTTTATTGTGAAAAAAGCAGCACCGTGGCTGTATGCCTGGTATGTTAACTTTCTAATAATGCAAACTGAACATTTCCTGCTGCTGCACCTTCACATTAAAAGCATTTAACTGGCAAAGTACGAGTAGACCTTTTATTATGAAGTAGTCACAGGAAATGCAATGTGTCAGTGGCCGATGGCAATTATCTCAAAATGTCATTAATTGGCCCGATTAATGGGTCGACCCCTATTTTGTTGTGTAACAAGCATTCTTATTTTAGCCTAAACCATGATCTTTGCTAAACCTAACCATGTAGTTTTGTTGCCTAAACCTAACAATGTAGTTTTGTAGCAATTCACAACATTACTGAGGTGCTTAAAACATGGAAAAATGTTTCCCTCAAAACTTAATTGAGGATGCAGTTGTATGGGAACGTAATTTTTGTCGGAGACAGGGTTGAACCTAGCGGTCGTGCACACAGCGCCCTACACAAATCTTGTTTATTGCTTCCAGGCCATATGTTCCATGTCCACATGCTTTTACTCTGATATATGATATATGTACACAGCTCGCAGACCAGCTTTGGTTACAATTAACCAATGCTCCATCCAACCAGAGTGCGGCAATTAAACACCATCCAATCAAATTTGTGTGACAACCAGACGCCTTTCATCACAGCAGGGATCCAGACGGCTCCTTACAGCCCACCTGCCCCGAGCGCTGTCTCAGAGATGGTCTGGAATAGCTAATTAGGCAGCGCTGCTGCAGCAGCACATCGAGCATGGGACAGTCACGCCAAACCAATACAGTAAAAATTCCACTTGATCTCGTCATCAAGCCTGGCTGTTTTTTCTTATGTGTCAGCATTCTGGCTTTTGATCCGTCGTCAGCACAGACAGACGAGAGAGAGGAGCATTTTTTGGTTTGTTTTACAGAGCTTCACTGGAGATTGCAGGCACCTGCTGTGCACATCGCACCGCATGCTTTTCAACTGCAGTCCCACTCAGGGAGCGCAGGGGGGAGGGGGGTTGGACTGGGACATCAAAATGTTTTTTTGTTTCTTTTTTGTAAACGGTGGACTCGTCTGTGCTCATCTGTTGTCATGTTGTTGAGAGAATATTCAGGAGGTGATCGGCAGAGCGGCTACACAGCTTTGAGCTGCAGGAAGTACACTTCAAAGAATGTGTCTCAGCTGCAAGGCTCTTTGGTTACACTTTTGTTAAAAGCGATCCATTTTTAGCTATTATTCCAGGTTTTGTTCATGCAAAAACCAGGGGGGGGGTGTTATTTTACCACATAAATGATGGATAGAAATATATAAATAAATAAAACAAAAGCAGTGAGTTAAGTCGCCTCTTGCGAAGCTGCAAAACTCCTCTCTGTCCTGATGTGAGTGGAGGAGAAGTGTTGAGTACTCTCACAGCTGGAAAACAATACCACAACAAATAATGTATGAGGGGCCAGCAGAGGGGGAGCACACCGCAGCCAACACAAATAGGAATTATTCATTATACATGCTCTATTCACCGAGTATGTGCGAGCGAGCTCAAGCCGGTTAATATGCAGTGTTTTCCATAAGTCAGGCAGGGCACCTCACCTTTGGTGCCAGAGAAAACCGTATGAACCCACCTCTGTTTAGCTTTCCCTTTCTGTACCCCCCCCTACATTCCATTCTCACAATAAATAGATATATTTTATTATGAGAAGCATGATATATTGTTTTGTATGAGGAATGTGCTCGCAGTCTGCAAGCTGAAGCACTCTTTTCCTGCCTGCTTTCTTTAACCTTGATAGGCAAAAAGAAAACCATATGTTGGGCCTCAAAGTGGAGAGCTCATCAGTCATGACATACCATTAGTGTTCAAAAGGCCAATTACAAAAACCTACAAGGCACTCAGAGTCGCTAAACGCCAGACTTCGATTAGAGCTTGACCTCGCTGCGATTTGCGTGCACAGCTAAGCACCAAATAATAGATAGAAGATCTTTAACATAATTACGCCTTAATGGACGGCGAAGCCACGTTGTCAAAAATTGATATGCAGGCCTCGGCGGCATTTAAGGGGACGATGGCAGAGCACATTTATCTTCACGTCAAAGAGAAAGGACTGATGGAGGAGTGACATGCTGGGACGGAACCACCCTCTGTAAGATCATCTCCCGTCAAGCAATTATATGGCAAGTGCTATCTAGTCTAATTGCAGTGAATACCCACCCCCCAACCCTTTTTCTATTTAATCATACCCCCGCTACTCTGTTGACAAAGCCAGATGAAGTTCCTCTGGCCATATTAGCAGCAGTATTGACCAACTCCTCCAAGGTGACCGCCAATAACCGTGGTCAGCTCCAGTCCGCTGCATTTAGCAGAGACTTTTTTTTTGTGAAGTCAGCCCCATTAAGTCGGGGATAATTGTGTGTGTGTTCTCCATGGTGAATATTTGATCCTCTGTTTGCCCTTTGCCGGCCACACAGTGCAGAATAATGGCTCTCTTTGAGCGGTGCGAGGCGAAACCTTGGGCTCCTTCAGCCCAGTAAGAGGCCAACCCAATTACTCTATCAATTATTAATTCATCATAAAGGTCGTCCCTTTGCTCCATTATCCACACCAGTCTGAGCATGCCAATGTCATGAGTGTTAACAGGGCCTTCAGGTCAAAAACCACCCAGACACAGACGAACACTATACAAACTGCAGAGGACTCAGCAGACTCCTTACTGTCAGAAATGGTAAGGAATCATATATGTGTATAATTAATGAGGGCTGTGAAATTTTAATACTTAGGAATGGGGTAGTATGGTATTATAACTGGTAAAGAAAATTGCATTTCATTGACCTTATTCTTCCGGCCATTTTGAAACCTCATCACACTCTTTAGAAAGAACAATTGCCGAATTTGCAATTGTAGAGCTGTAAGCTAGCTTACTCCTAGTCTCGCACAGCCAGATCCATCTCTACAGCGCTGCTGAGGGAAGGTCTGTATTCAGTGTGCTTTCACTCCTGGACAGGAAAAAACTCCCTGGCCTGTTTGCATTTCTTTAAACCAATCACAATCGTCCTAGATGGTGCCATGCCCTGGTGCCTCTGCAAAACAACATTGGGAGGGAAACCATTTTGGTGGAACACCTACACGAAAGTGTTGTAAAGTTATACTTTAGATCTTTACAATCATTCACCGAAAGAACAGAACAGGCCTGCCTTATTGCACGATCCAAATCTTCTTCAAAACTTGCCATTTTCAACATGTAGGTTGATAGGTCGGAAGCTGTTGTTGTTGTTGTTGTTGTTGTTTCCCATAGCGAAGGGACTTTGAGAACGAGAACACAGACTTCCTGTACAGACAGGAAGTAAGGCTTTATCCAGGCACTGTTCACCATGTAAGCCAGACTAGCTTACTACCTAGCTAGCCACTAGCCCTAGTGGACAAAATATTCAGCATTAAATGTGAGCATTTGTGATGTTTGTATGATACAGGTTAGCTGCATACGTTTGCTGGAATATCCCAGTACGTTTGTGACATATGCTGCCTTCAAATGGGGTCGAGTCCATAAACGTTATTCACAACCTTGTAACATGGACATACGTGGACAATTTCTGAAAGCTCTGTAACATGTTTGTTGCCGTTTGAAGGCCATTGAAGTTCATTTTTCTGTGGATATATTGCAAATCTGGCCTGTGATAGGGTTTCTTGCCTTTATTTTGCCGCCAGAGTCAAAACATGCTTCAGTGCAGTGTTTCTATCGGGTACCACAGCACGAAAAGAGAATATTATAACTTTGAATGTTTATTAACTGGCTCCTGGCCTCCTGTCATTTTGAAAAAGTGGCCCCCAGGCAAAGAAAGTTGAGTATCCCTGATATATTGTAATTTTAA
This sequence comes from Heterobranchus longifilis, assembly GCA_028570985.1. Taxonomy (NCBI): domain Eukaryota; kingdom Metazoa; phylum Chordata; class Actinopteri; order Siluriformes; family Clariidae; genus Heterobranchus; species Heterobranchus longifilis. The sequence goes on from JAOVVB010043312.1 coordinate 5,084, forward strand.
TCCTATATAGTTTTTCTTCATAATTATAGGCTCTGTCTGTTGATATTCCCAACAGTCTCATCTTTTTTCCCCTGTCATCATGCCTTTGCATTTCCTGCATTATGTTACCTGCTTGCTAGCTTGCTAAGCCTCGGAGGCTTCTAGACGCCAACAGTAACGACTTCTTGTCGTGACCACAACCTCACAAGTTTCATTTGAAGGCAGCGCTATTGCTGCATTCAGGCAATGTTGGCAATGTTCTCGGTGGACAGGTCCACGGAGCCGCCGGCCAAGAGTCCACCGGAGGCCAGCGATGCTCTGGGCACTGCGGCATGCGCGCAGTTCAACTCCATGTACTAACCGACACAGGCATGTGAGCCTGTGTCTGGCATGGTTCAAACTCATGGTGTGAACGGTAACTTTTTTAAACATCCGCTCTGCGCTCCTTCCGAAATCCTTGCGCTCTGGCGGGCATGTACCAGATGCGTACTCTATTCTGGAAGAGTGTCCACACAATAATGCACGCAACATCATGGCTGCATGACCGGCAAAGACCACAGCTCCCCACGGACATTGAACGTAGGCTATGTGTCTGTGCTTCCCTGACGGTGAACATGGAAACTTTCCTGCTTGTCGGTTAAACGGTTAGTGATCGGTTAATGAGGGTCTGCTGTCAGTCAGGAAAAAGAAAAGAAAACTGACATCCGTATTCCATGGCTAGCCTCATTGCTAGCCTTATAGTGACTACTTTTTTAGTGTGTTGTGTATTTGCAGTGGTTTAAGTGAAAACAAACTGGATTATTTAGATGTAACTCCCAGTGATTGGGTGGTTACTTTGCCACAGGTTTGTTGATACCTCTGTAGTTCTTTAGAATTCGTAACTGTTAGAAATTCCCAGTATCTCCCAAACAGAATTACAACTAAGCTAACATGAAGTTTCTCCCACTTGGTTGCTTGTGACAACCGTTTGAATGACGAATGCCACATAAGGTCAAACTAAGAGAGTACAGTCATTTGTTCAACATTCACAAAAGTCTTTCATAAGGGATTCCAGTTCGTATCGTTCTATGACTATTATGCCTCTCATCGAATACAGGCGTAGGGGAAACAGTCCATCATTGTCAGTGTCCCTTATTGAAGTGAACCACATGGGCTACAAGCAGATCAATCCACTTGAACCATGACCAGCAGTGGGTCTGTGGTCCTGTGTGGTTACATGTCACTGCTGGTGGAGCTGTGGCTAATGTTGAATGTGTCGTCTGGTTTGACCTTTAGCTAATGGTGCTGGCGCTCCTTAGCAAAGGTCACATTTTAACCAATCACGGCTCCCTGCATTAACTGTCTGTGGACTGGTGACTGAATGAAACAAACCACGGAGGATCAAGAATACAGTATGTATTATTTGGGCCATTCCACAAATAATAATGTGGTCAGTGATGGCGATAATCAGTTTCATGCTGAATTTGATAGCATGGCATGACATGACCTTTATAGGCCCTGAAATGTATGAGCGCTAGGTCTAGGTTATATTACAACATCAATATTTATGGTAATAGTGTGTTATTACCCTCTCCATCTGAAACAGACCACCTGTATTTTTAGTGTGCTGTCAACAACTACAGTGAATGCAGTTTGGGGATTTGGATTTGGCATGCAACATTGAAGGTCCCATATTGTAAAAAGTGAGATTTATGTCTCTTTTTTTAATTGTATAGCAGGTCTAGGTGCTATATAAATACTGAGATCAAAACGCTCAATCCACGGAGAAATGCACACAGCCTGTATTCAGAAACTGTGCCTTTTAAACGAGCAGTCAGTACTTCTGTGACTGTACTATATATAGGTAGAAAGTGCCACTACAGTGCCATTCCTCGGATGCAGAAGACCCAGAAACACTGACCAATCAGCAGACTGGGCGGGGGTTGGGCTTAAAGAGACAAACAGACAGTGAATACAGGTATATTCAGACAGACCATATGAGAAAAATAATGTTTTTTTTTTTTAATTTTTTATTAAAGCATGTAAACATGTTCTATTAGAAATACAAAATACAAATATGAACCTGAATGAGCATAATATGGGACCTTTAAACCAACAGTTTTTCACACATTTAGTGCAAACGCAGATTTTTTTACAATGCAAAGCAGTCTACTTTGGTAAATCATAAATTGCCAAGGCTGTCTTCATTAAATTGCAGTATTTGTCATATTAGCATTAAGTGCATAATTGAATATGATTATCTGTAATTATTCCCATAAATTACATTTAGGCCACTGATCACGGAGGACATAAACACAAGAAAGTGTCTGTGGTGTATTGACTGTCCCGTTTAGAAATACATCCCCCCAAACAAAGCAAGTATTAATAGTTTATTTCCCAGAAATCCCATCTGTTCAAGAGTTTACAAAACTCTCTTCAAACTTTCTCATCTATTGACAGTGTAATACATTCGTATGTTGCTGCAAAAAATGTGGAATTTGGGCAATTATGAAGAAGTGCAGCACAAAGCTGTTAGGAGTTGACAGCTGAAATACCAAATGTCATTTTTATTATTATTAATTCTCATGCAATGTAAAAATGAGTGTGTAAGTAGCATTAAAGGTATCATAATTCAACAACAAGCATTATACATCATATTGATGATGGTGCCAGTAACAAGGGAACAAAGATACGTAGAATAATGACTGCTTTTACAACAGAAACAGAGACCTACACACCTCTTTCAAGTCATTTCTGCTCATTTGGAACCAGGAGATGGGGCATTTTCATGCAGTGTGTCAGATTGTCATGGCAACATGGGAAAAGAAAATGGCAACATGTTCGAAAAAAGAAAAAAATGTGCCAGATCTTTTTGTGGACTTGGTGAGGTAGTGGAACAGCCTGCCAGCCACCGGTGGAGGAGACAAAACCGAAACAGAGCGTGAGCGTGTGTGTGTGCGTGTGCATGCGCGTGTGCGTGTGCGTGTGTGTGCGTGTGCGCTTGAAACTGCTGACTGGAAAAATGTGGGTTTCTTCAAGAGCTCACAAAGCCATGAAAGCATGTGATGACAGAGTCTGGTGAACACACTCAATCACTCATGTGGACACGCGCACACACACACACACACACACACACACACACACACACACACTGAGACACATTCACAAATGCACACTCACTGAAGGCTGTCACAGCAGATGGAGCCACTTAAATTTTGTTGCAAGTACCTGCCTGGAATATGCGAACTGTTTGAAATCTGTGATACAATGTTGTAGTCAGTGTAGCTGTTTTGTAACTGTATTCTTATATTATATTGCAGTTATTATAAGAAAAAAGTATTTATGTTTTTTTGGATGCACAAGCTATAAGTGTCCTTTAAAGGTATTATTACTTTTTGACTAAAATTCTAGGTGCTATATAAATACTGTGAAAGTATCAAAATGCTCAATCTGTGGAGAAATCTGCACAGCCCGTATTCAGAAACTGTGCCTTTAAACAAGCCGTCAGGACTTCTGTAAGGTTGTGATGTCAAACTATACTATATATAGGTAGAAAGTGACGCTGCAGTGCCGTTACAGTTATTCGCCGGCTGCAGAGACGCAGAGAGCACAGATGCAGAAGTCCTGGAAAAATGGACAAATCAGAACAGACTGGTGTTTTTCAGGAGGGGGGCTTAAAGCGACAGGCGCTAAAACAGAGCGTTTCAGACAGAGGGTGAATACAGGTATAGAAAAAATAATGAGAAAAAAATAAAAATAAAAAATCTATATGTATAATGTAGAAAATGTAGAAACCCAAAATACAAGTATGAACCTGAAAATGAGCAGAATATGTCCCCTTTAAAAACCATACAAACATGTCTCTACAGTCATTAATTATTCGGTTACTCTCATCTATTAAGGCACATTCATCAGCACCTTTTGTAGCTATTAATTTAGACCCAAAAAAAGTACAGTGTTCTTGTGTTTATATTTAGACACCCTGGGCTGTCGACTGAATATTCCTCTGTGATGGGTGGGCTGAGAGTACCACTTTACATAAAAGCCCTGAGAATCCAGTGACTGGCATGTTGCTGCACAAGAACCATTTTTAATAATCAAATTCCCCTGTGGCTGGAGTAAGAAATATGTGTGCCTGTGTGTGTCTGTTGGTTCCTGTTCTCATTAGGATCTACACTACAGGGCCCTGCTTCAATGTTGTTTCCTGTATAGCCCATTACTGCTACCTGCCCCGGGGTTGGAAGTTGAAGCCTGAGACAAACAGCGAGCCGTGTGCAGTAAAATGCACCCAGGAGATTAGCGTGGCGAGGAAATCGGGGTGTGTAAGAGGGGTGAACTTAAGGTTGAGTCAACCTGAGGCCACAATGGGCTGTTGTGGAAAGACGATTTCCAGCCAGGCTTTTAGTGTGGAGGGTAGGGGACAAAAGGGAGGGGGGGAGACAGAACATTTTATATAATTCAATTCAGAAAGTAGAGAAATACATTATTGTAAAAAAAATCATACAATTTACCCTAGAGCACAGCATCGTGTCTGATTTGGACTCTTGTCACACAACACATACACAGGAAGGATACAATCAAAAAGTGCAAACAGCACCATTTTTTTCAGAGTGCCAGAGCAACAAAGTAATGTTTCACCTTGTGTTTTATTCATTCAAATGTTGACCATGTTTTTACAGTCTGTGTTTGGCACCAAATGTACAGATGTTATTAGCTGCACCTAGTTAACAACTTAGACTTTTAAAATGTTTGTTTTGGTGATCCAGACACGAGTGGACAGCTGAGACACATTGCTCTTAACACCTGTCTATCGTGCGCCTCCGGCTGACCACTTGTGTTCAGATTTCGTTACTGCCTACGTCACTTCCGCTAGAAGGTCAAAGGGCCGCACGCTTATTACGTCCACACTCTTGCCAGTCCCGTTAGCGGTGAGTGATTGGATCACCCTGAGTCTTGGTGGTCCTTCACATTTGTATTTAGCGCTGTCCGCTTGTGATCCTATCACCCAAAATGCATTTTAAATCCAAGTGTAAACACGGTCTTATTACACACTGACTGTGTGTGGAGTGTGTGTGTTTGTGAAACCTCACACCTAAATTCCACAGGACACGTCTGCAGCACAGAGCAGATCGAGCCAGACAGGTGGGGCACTGGAAAGGATAGAGCAGTCGATTTTCTAAATAAAACACCATATGCAGACTCCAGACAAAAAAATAAACCATTTAACTATGTATAGCCTGCTACTTACTCATAGTAGAAGCACAAAAATCAAGGGAAAACCAGAGAAAAATGACCAAATCAAGAGCAAGTCCACGTCGGGCAGCGTGATCCTGTGATATCCTGAACCCAGCTGCCCCGCTATCTACAGGTAGCGCTCGCAATCGCTCCGATCCTGAAATGCTCTCGGTGGGGCATGACGCCGTGCGGAGGACGGAGCAAAACCGCGGCACAGCCGGCATGTGCCCTGTGGAATTAACGGGTCAGACTTTTAATTATCGTACAATTACCACAAAGTACTTTTTCCTTGTTGTTTTTCTCCAGTTTTTCTCCTTTTTCCTCTTGTCTCTGTATGTTTATGAAGTGGAGTCACAACCTCAAATGAAACACAAACCTTTTGCTTAAGTAGCGCATCTTCACGTCAATTCGCACCACCCAGGACCAATTAAAGCCGCCCCCTCTTAGTCAATTAGTCGACTAATTGGTTATTGTCGTCTTAATTGACTAAAATGTCTTCAACTAGTCATTTTTTATGCTTTTTTCATGCTGAAATACTGACTTATTTCCATGAAAGCACATCTCTGATAAACACAATATTTAAAGTGGGGCTTTTGCATGATTCTTTGTTGATAAACTCTCTTTACAGATCTGTCGATTAAATCAACTAATTGATTAGTCGACAAAATTGTATGAGTGTTGTTCAACTAAGGATTTCTTTAGTCGAGGGCAGCCCTAGGACGAATGTGCATTTATTTGTGTGTTTGCATTGACTTGATATACAATCACACTGCCTCTAAAATTCAGTGTCAACACACCGTGGCACTTTTCATTCCGGTTAAATCGGACTCTAGATCGTTTTCTCCCTTGGTGCGATTTGTTTGGGCAGGTGTGAACGCAGTAATTACACTCGGGTGCAAACCAAAACAACCGCACTGAGACCCTTGAGAGGAGGTGGTCTCGGCCCGGTCCCAGACTGACTCTGGGGCGGTTTGCTTGTGCTGGGAGCGTGATCCGACCCAACAACCAGTTTGAGCTAAATGGCTCCTGTAAACCAGGGGTGCTTTGCATTCTGGGATACAGCAGGACATGCAAACTGTATCAGTCTGAAGGCAGCACGTCTTTGCAAAGCGTGAAGCAGTATTGTATTTTCAAGATGTTTCTTTGAAGTGAATTCAGTATTCTGCTGGTATAGTTTTGCCTGGTATATTGCTCAGATAATTACCATGGTTATGACTAAATGCAAACTCTGCCGTTGCTCCATGTTAAATTGCATAGCAATGTTTCTCTCATAGATATATGCATTAGTCCACAGCAGAACCTTCTTCCTGTATTTACTTTCTTGCTCTCACCCTGAGACATGGTGATGCTGTTGATGTTGTGTGATGAGTTTACAAACTCATCAACTGATTTGGAGCAGAGCAAACTAACTATACTGTAGGTGTGAAAACGCCATAAGATGTTTTGGTACCAGAGGGGAACTCTACATTGCATTATGTAAATAAGGTCTAGTTGTTAATGGAGCAATGTGTTATACTGGTTGCAACAGCCTTGGTTTAAAAATGATTGTGCACTTGTTACAGCCAGTTTGGTCAGACAGCAATGACTTTATACACACAGTGTGAAACCTCAGAGTGGTCAAAACTTAAAGAACATGTAATATTGGAATGGACACAGGTTTAGCTCACAGTTAAAACTCTGCTTTGTCTATTATCGGCTCTGTCGTATTCTTCTATTCTATGGTCACCCCGCTGTCCCTGAGCACCCATGGAACTCGGACAATTTAGATTTGCAGGGAAAGGAAGCCTCGGGGTCCCCCAGGAGGAGCTGGAAAGTGTTGCTGGGGAGAGGGACGTCTAGAATTCTCTGCTTAGCTGGCTGCCTCCACGACCCAGCCCTGGATAAACGGAAGAAAATGGATGGATGGATGGAGGGAGAAGAAGGTTAATTTAGAAAGAGAGACAGAAAATCACCACGTGTCTGTGCTGACTGTATCTGCCCCTTGTTTTTTTTCTGTCCTTAGAAACAAGCAGTACTTTCCGTCCATGTGATTATGAAAAGGCTGGTCTGCCTGCCTTGCGTGACTCAACTCATACCATGTCTGTGTTGTGCCAGTTGCAATTTAGCAGGTGTTGGTGGGGACGGCTCACACTGATACTGTCAGTCACCATGTTTTCCAATTACCATAGCCTGCACACCAACATGATTGCCTGATTGGCAGTGTTATTTCCGTGGCAATTATTATGATTCTGATTATGTCAATCATGTCACTCTCTGCTCCATGTGGCATCAAATAGCAGTCGCTCGAGCCGCTCGCTTTTTATTTCCCCTCATGTGTCTGATGGCTGTTTGAGGTATATTCTCTCTTTTTACAGTAGAAAAACTTTTTAAAAATTCATGCTCTGTTCGCCTCTAGCGCTATTACCTTTGAGCTTGGTAGCTCATTCTAAATTACTAACGGCCTGTATATGGTCCCCATAATGATCATTTTCGCTCTCTGTCAGTAATAATTGCGAGGTTAGTTCTATTTTAGTGCAAGCTCAGGGCTTCTGGTTTTATCTCGCTACTTCTTGTATTATTCATGTCATCCTCGTGTCTTTGACTTTTCCTACAGCGCCCTCCATTTAAACCGCAATTACTACTATTACCACCTCTACACTCCTCCGGTAAAAAAAAAAGAGAAAAAAAGCCATTTTCTTCATTATCATCGTCATCACCACCGCCACCATCATCATCTATTTACTACATGATTCAATTAGTGAGCCATCAGATAAAAGGTCATGGCTGTAATCAGTCCTTTCAGAACCTGTTTTTTTTTTCTCCTCTCTTTTTCTTTCTTTGCACCTTTCCACTGTGCCCGGTGTTACATCTAAGGGTGGCTAATGACCTTGCACTTTTGAACTAGCGCAGTAGCCACGGCAACAAATGTGTTTTTGCGAGGCCTTCGAGCGACGAGGAGTTCATACAGAATCAGTGGAAATGCGAGAGATTGGCGAGACTTCATTTACACCCTCTTCTGATCAGATCCTGATTTCAAATTTGTTCCTCGGTCTTACAAATGGATTGAACTGACTCAAGCCTGCTGCACATTATGTGCAATATTCTTCTGGACTCCAGGCTGCAGTCAATTCAGGTGTACATGTGCTCAGTGATGGCTGTTTTATCTTGTGTGTTGTATCTGCTCTATGCTCTGATTGCTTTTAAACCATTAGTAATCCAATCCTGGACACACAATTCACATCCATATACAGTAGATACATGCTGCACTGCATTAAGCCTCGTGCAGGTGGTTTGGTAGACACATGGAATCTGCGTTCAGGTTGTTGACTTTGAGCAGAACTACAGTTTTCCAACAAATTAGATTTTATTGTAGCCTTAATTGACATTTTAGCCATACTAGAAAAGTGGTATTTATGGATGATGCGTCTCCCACTGTACATGAATGAAGCCAAAATATCTTGGTGACGTGATTTGGAGCCAGAGTCTGCGCAGTAATGATCGGGCGGTCCCGCCCATACACCCGCGAGTCAATCACAGCTGTCAATCATGACGTGTCACCCCGTTTCTATAGCATAACTAATTAAAACTAGACGTATCAGAAAAAAATAACACTTTAACAAACGTCAGCGTGATAAGAACTTCTTAAAGGTCTCCCAACACATTTTAAAGTATGTAAAAATACTCTATGATCAATATTTCATTGAACATGTTTTCCCACAAAAAAGTAACATGTAGGGGGTGGGGCTTATGACCTATACTGCAGCCAGCCACCAGGGGGCGATCAATATGTTTTAGCTTCACTTCTGCTGAGCTGTCATGTCGTCCATCTTTATATCCAGTCAACGGGCTGCACGGACGGATCAGTCTACCACTTTGATTGAAAGGCTGAAAAATCCCAATAACTATTGAATGGATTTCCTTTAACATTTTGTCTAGAAATCCATGGTTTGCAGAAGATGAAGCTTAAAGACTTTGGAGACCCCTGGCTTTTCCTCTAGCATCAAAATGAAGTTGACATTTTTGTTTTTTAGTGAAATGTCTTGACAACTGTTGGATGAATTTGCCATGACATTTGGTGATATCCATGGTGCCCGGAGGAGGAATCCTAACTACTTTAGTGATCCTCTGGTTTTCATTTAGTGCCACCATCTGGTCAAAAATTGTACTTATCCTGTCAAACATCTACAAGATGCATTGGCACAAAACTTTTTAACGACATTCTTGGTTCCCTGGCGATGTATCCTGATGACTTTGGTGATCCCCTGTGGTTTTTAAGTGAAATGTCATGTCACAACTATTGGATTAATATCCATATAATTTGACAGCCATGTCTGGCAACCAATTATGTTATGAGCCTAGCTTCAATAAATGGATGGCAGATATACTTCTAATTAGCTATTAATATGATGCATTTGACTCCAAGACTTTTTCACACATCAGCTATTAAAGTTAGAACCTTAGGTTTGTTTTTTTAAATTTTTTATTATGTTATCAGGCTGAGGGTAATTAGCCCTAATACACTTATTTGAAGTGTAATGCATCTGACACACTCACCAATGATGACCTATATCTGAATGAAAGCAGACAGACTGCTCCCTCTCACACACCCACATGGGCACACACACACACACACACACACACACACACACACCCGTAATCACCTTAAACATCGTCTTATCTTTCCTGAACTCACATACCGTACGCCTGCCTGATCAAAGAGGAAAACAGCAGACTTCAGTGTGTGTGTGTGTGTGTGTGTGTGTGTGTGTGTG
>JAOVVB010043331.1:0-15026 GCA_028570985.1 Heterobranchus longifilis
AGAGAGAGAGAGGGAGAGGGAGAGGAGGAGAGAGAGAGGAGAGGAGAGAGGGAGGGGGGGGGGAATTAGGCAGAGCAGCAGAGAATGGGAAGATCAGGGGTTAATACTAGTCTGCACAAATGGTTGCAGTTCATTTGAATCCACACACACACACACACACACACGCACGCACACACACGCACACGCACACACACTTAAAAGGTTGTGGGCCTAATGTGGCAAATAATGGGTCCGCTCACTCTATTACTGTCAAATTGAACCTCTCTTAAGTGCCGCACACACACAGAAAAGAGATGTCAGTGTCACAGAAACACCTCCTGCTGCTGAAAACTGAGCAGTCAAACATCATGCGATCACTTGCATTGCAACACACTGTATCGATGTGCATCTGCAGTGCATGCTGTCGAGCAAAAAGTCCTGGAAATTAGATTTGACAGACGACAAACTGGAAGAAAATACGCACACGCGCGCAATCTGTATATACGCACGCACACACACACACACACACACACACACAGGTGGAAAGAGACACACTGAGGCAGGCATGCATGTTAAAGTTACAGATGTGAATGAACACACAGCAGTTACCTTGGCTGCTCTGAGCAGGTATTGGTACTGAACACACCATACCTGTGGGGAGTTATGGCAAGGTAAATAAAAAGGAGGGGGGGGGGGGGTGGCTGTGTTACTGTGTAAATGTGTGTGTGTACACTTATTTTAGGACATTACGGGATTCAGACTAGGGCTGCAACTAATGATTACTTTCATTATAGATTAATCTGCTGATTATTTTCTCAATTAATACGATAATTGTGCGATCTATTAAACATCAGAAAACAGTGAAAATGTTACATAACATCCTAAAGCCTCACTTTGTGCAAGCAAACAGTTCAAAACTCCAAAATATTCTATTTACTATTAGAGCTGCAAAGATTCGTTAATTAAACTATTAAATGAATTGCCAACTATTTTGATAATGGATTAATCAATTTGAGTAAAAAAAGTCTAAATTCTCAGATTCCAGCTTCTTAAATGTGAATATTTTTCTGGTTTCTTTCTTCTTCTGTGACAGTAAACTGAATATATTTGAGTTCTGGAAAAAAAAACAAGACATTTAAAAGACGTCTTGGGTTTTGGAAAACACTGATCGATATTTTTCAAATTAATTGACAATGAAAATAATTGTTAGTTGCGGCTCTATTTACTATAATGTAAGACCAAGTAGCCAAATAATTCTCACATTTGAGCACCTGGAACCATCAAGTTTTTGCATGAAAACTGACTTAAATCAATCGATTGTCAAAATAGTTTGTGGGTGAAACAGGAATATCCTGATGTTCTCTCTCGTGTTAAAATGTGAACCAGCAGAATAAAAGGGAAGCAGGGGTCGTTTATGGAGCGTCCTGGTGGTTTAAGGTCAACAAAGCAGCTTAAAGTCCTTTATCACAACATGTCCTCTTCCTGTCTCTGTCCCTGTGTTTCCTCTCTACTGTCAAATAAGGCAAAGTACCACAAAAAGATCATCTACAAAGAATCCACAAAAGAAAAGAAAGTTGATTATGTGGCGGGTTTTAGTCTAAATCCACACACACACACACACACACACACACACACACACACACACACACAGCAGTCATTCCCCTGCTGTTCTTTCTTGTTTGGCTGCCCTACTTGTGTGCTTAAATCTTGACAAATGTCCTCACACTTTCATCTTCAGCTTTAGTTTGGACCGGAGAAATAGGCTGTTACTCTGACAGAAGTCTATTTGGGAGGATTTGTTTTATGTAATCAACCGCCAGCGCGCAGTTAAATAAAACAGGAGCTTCTTAACTCCAGTATTTTTGCCAAATAAGGGTTTGCAAAATTATGTTTAGAGTAAACCAGGAAGATCAAACAAATATTAAAAGTACTGTGTAGTAGGGCGATATGGCTGAAAAAGTTATCACCATCATTTTTTTCATATCGGTCGATATCGATAATCATTGATGATTTTTAATGACCTATTTTTAACAATTACCAGGAGACAAAAGGGTGAATTTCACCATTTTATAAAAGACGCACAGGTAATAATTTTTAATGTTAACACAACACTGAAAAACATCAATAAATACATTTACTAGGGCTGCACCCTGAAAGTCGAAGATTCAATTAATCAGTTGGAAATTCTTAAAGTCGAGTCGAGCAGGAGAGGCAGACCAGAAAAAGTCTTGGGCCCCCCAAAATAATTGTGAAAAGGGGCCCCCGATGGCCACATTCTGCAGTGACAACTATAAACCCCCCTTATACATCCCATAAAGGCACTATACAGTGCTCAGCCGCTGCCCTAAAAAAAAACCTAATGCCGTGCAAATTCACTCATTTGCGTGAGTTGAAATATCTGAACTTCTGCGGCGAGCGTCACGAGTAATCACACGAATGAAGCGAGTCAAAACAGACGTTGTTGCACAGAGGATGTTATTACAGTACTTGACTCAGATTGCAGTCTCTGGTTTTTCTATTTTGCTTAATGGAAAATGAGACATTTGTTGGCCTTTTCCTTTAACTTTTCTCCTCCTCATATGTCGGTCTTCTTTTGATCTTGTTTGTTTGCTGTAATTATAGTACTGTTTTAGATTGCCATGGCAACGATGTTAAATACTACACATTATACACATCTGTAATGTTTACTGCACCTTGAAATGTGTGTCCACACTTGAAATCATACAAAAACAAAATGTATAACTGTAATGCATCATAGAGTTGAAATAAAAAGCAGCATGTTTCAGCACAATAAAGCATGTAAGCAGCGTGTTTCTTACCCAGGCTGCGGTTGCTGAGGTACTGTCTGAGGCTGACGTTACCCAGCTGGCTGGGCGTCACCTGTCCCACCTCCAGAGCCACGGCCGTGCTCTCGCCCAGCGCCTCCATGCACACACACACCGACCGCACCTTCAGCACCAGCACCGACACCTGGAGGACACACACACACAAACATACATGTAACAAATATAACATATCGTGTCTGCGCAAACTGGGTTTTTCTCTGCAGGGTTTCTATATTTCAAAATCCTCCACACATTTTCTTACTGTATGTGAATTGCTGACTCAGTATATTTCTAGGCCAGAATTATTTCTTAGATTATAAATCCATATTTAAAGTAAATATTATTTGTCACAGTGAGAAGCATATCACAGGGTTCTTACAGCCTAAGTCCAGTTAGATTTAAGATTTTTCAGTGCCACTCGGAATAATGTTTGTTACCGTTTGTTGGGAGGTTTTCTTGGTGATTTTGTGTTTCTCACTCTGCATGTGGGATTCCACTGCTTTGATTCCCATCGTGCTGAGTTTGAAAAACTCTTTTGCATAAAACTGCCTTGTATTAGTTTCAGCCACGCTGCGAAATCTTGGTTAAATAGCCAATTCTCTGTTGTTGGTTCAGATATCCTGATCTGCATGATGTTAATGCGAGAGTCATTCTTTTGAGACTTTAAAATACAACGTCAGAAAAGTACGATCGATATGATTTAAGACATTTTAATACCAAATAAGGCCTTATTTTTAATCAATGCCTTTTAAGACTAGAGTATATGAGATGAGATATGGACCCACAGCATCAATAGCAACATGTCATGTTGTGTTATTTGCAGACTTCTCAAAGTTTTGGTGTCTTACGATATCTTTGGTGGGGTCGTCGATGCTCTGGGAGGTGGCGCTGACAGTGTCGGGGGACACGCCTCCCTCCTGCTCCTGACCAGTCACGGCCTCGGCGGCGCTCTCGGTGGCACTCTGCTCGCTGATGGCGTCCTTGAAGCCCGAGATGGACACGTCATCTGTGCCGCACATAAAAATACACAAGTATTACTTCCACACACATTTGACTTCTATACACCGTCAGGCTTTATCAATACATCATGAGACTGAAGAAGCTTCCACTGTAACGCTCCTGATGTATCAGAGCAACGCTGCCACCTGCTGGTCAATACAGTCGCCTACCTGTATATGTGCAGTAATCATATTTTTAAAAGATTATTTTACTATCAACCCCTTTACAAGGAGGTCAGAGGTCATTATAAGCTGCAGAACAGTGACTGAATAATACACCTTCATTAATGAGGTTGTTTTTGGTATTGTTTGTTTGTTTGTTTGTTTGTTTGTTTGTTTGTTTGTTTGTTTGTCAGCAGGATTACAGAAAAACTACTGGCATGATTTTCATGGAACTTAGTGAAATGATGAAGCATGTGCCAAGGAAGATCCCATTACATTTTGGAGCATATCCAAATCACATGGCGGATACAGAAATTATTTTTCACTTTCGTTAACATTAAGGCATGGCCTCGCTCTCCGAGCGCCCTTCTAGTTCTTTATGTGATTTCGATGAAGCTGAAGAGGAAGTCCATTTAATTTTTTAATTGCATTATATGATGATTTTAAGGTCCTTCGTTTCTGAAGAGCTCTTCCACTTGGATTTTATTTGTAGAGCTTGGGGGAGGAAATATATTCAACTAAGGCAAAAAATTGTCGTACATCATCTTTTTTTAAATCAAATTTAGAAGTCCACAGCTCTGGAATTGTGAAATCATTATCTTCATTGCCAGCTTTTAAAGACAGCTAAAGAAATATCTTATTTTATCCTGAACCTTATGACAACATGCTTCTGTTGGTCATACATATCTATTTTTCTCTAGTTTTCTTTCTGTTTTTCTGTTCTCTTTTTTGTTTGGTCTTATAACACTGTTTATACTTGCTTGTGTGTTTTGTGCATATCAATAGTGTTTGTGCTGTGTGTTTTGTTTTGTTTGTTTGTTGTCTGCTTGTTTTTAATGAGTATTAACCTCATTTTTTATTTGTTTAAATAGGGGAAGACTGAACAAGCCTTTCAGGCGTCCTTCCTCTCCTGCACTCTATCATTGTCTTTCTTATGCATTTTGTATCTTCACTTTCTGCAAATACATCTTATTTGCAATGTAATGTTACAATGTAAAAACTTTATGTTCTGTTCCATATGGGCTGGACACTCCTGTGTATGTGCATGACACAATAAATAACATAGCATCATGATTTGGATACAAATAAAGGCTATTTGCTGTACATCTGTGTGTTATGAAAGCATGAATGTTTTGCTCCACCTCTCTCCAGCAGACTGTACGTGTCTCCGTCCTCCATCAGGTAGCTGTCTATGGAGATGTTGTCCAGCGACTGCAGGGACGGGCTCTTCTTCATGTTCTTATAGGACACCGAGAAACTGGACTGGGAGCGGTCTCGCATCAAACGACCACTACAACACACACACAAGACACAGAGTGTGTGAGGTATAGTTTGAAATCTGCATGGGCAACACTGTCCTACATGCCACTGATTTTTAAATGACTGCTTTATGACAGTGACATTGATTGTTACTTTTAAAAGAGAGCAGAAAAGAGGAGAGAAAAAAACAGGTTTTTTATTTCATCATATCTGAGGGATTTGCTCTTTTGCTGACACTGAGCAGAGGCTGCTGCGCTCTCAGAGAGCTGACAGGGCTTACTCCACAAATCATGAATTAAATATGGCTTCATTCCTTTGTGGTGTTGCTTAAGGTCACGAAAGAACCAAGTGTGCGATCCTCCAAAGCACAAGAAAAATCACAACGGATAAAATCAAAGCGGCTCCCAAAAGACTGAGAACACAAGGCTGGGGAGAAGAAAAAAAAGTTGTCGCAAACAAGGAGCTTTGTTTTTTTTTTCACGTCTACCATCAGCACGAGTCAACAGGTAGACACCAAACACAGGACTCATTTAACACGGGACCCATTTAACACAGTACACACAGAGAAGGACCAGCGGGTCATGCACACATGCAAACACATGCCCACAGGGGACTCACATACACACATTTGCACTGATTTGTATTCATCCAAGGATCACAAGATACACTCGCACATACACACACACACGCACATTAATACAGCTAGTCACAGATCCAGTGCCTTACATGTTGGACATGGAATAAAGGGAGGTGGATCTGCTGGAGTTTGAGGAGCTGAGGAGATCAGAAACCACAGACAAACTTCCTTTCCTTGGTAGAGAGAAAACACACACACACACACACACACCTCGCATGGGTCAAAGCAGAGGTCAAGAGGCAGAAAAGGAAGTGAATGAGTTAAAGGGGTAGTTCGGATGTTTTGAAGTGGGGCTGTATGAGGTACTTATCCACAGTTAGTGTCGTCCTGACACGGAAGCTAAACAAGGTGCTGCTGTGGACGGGGCCACACAGCAAAATGTATTTCAGCCACCTAAAAAAAATTTATATCAGTTTAAGTGTACGCTATAATTTTGAATATTTTCACTGCTTTACTTGGCAGTCAAACAGCCTTTTACGATGGAACTGACGCCGTTATATCTCTCTTCAAAGCCACCAGACTCATTTGACAAAAACAGTAATTTTACCTCACAGAACAGGAGTTGCTGGTCTACTGCTGCCTCAATCAGTTAGTTACTTAGTTAGTTTGTTAGTTCCTAACCATTTTAAAACACCGAAGTCACACAATAACAAACAAACTAACCCATCGAGGCAGCAGCAGACCAGCAACTCCTGTGTTCTGCGAGGTAAAATTACTGTTTTTTTCCAAAGGAGTCTGGTGGCTTTGAAGAGGGCGATATAACGGCTTCAGGGCTGTTTGACGGCAAGGTAAAGCGGTGAAAATATTTTGAATATAGCATATACTTAAACGGATATTGACTTTTTAGGTGGTAATTTTTTAGGTGGCTAAAATAAATTTTTCAGCAGTCCACAGCAGCACATTGCTTCTTTTCCGTGTCAGGGCTCCTGTCTGCTTCTCCAAACTGGGGGCGTGCTGACGGCCATCTGCTGGAGGTAATACACTGACTATGGATAAGTACCTCATACAACCCCACTTCAAAATGTCCAAACTATCCCTTTAAAGAGCCATGTGTTACTTCAACTGACCGGCCCTGTATAAAACTTGCTGTACCTTCTATCTTACCTGTTATCTCTACAATAGTATAATCACCTTTGTTTTTGTTTTTTTTTGTTTTTTTCTCTCCCAGGAAAGCCTACCGTACCATGGGCTTGTTCTGGGCTGGCTCTTTGTGTGCCAACATGAGTGTGTTCATTGCCGGCATAGTGGCAGGTGAGCCTCACCTCCTATTCCCCCTCTGCCAGTCCCGTGATGACAAGCGTTAATCAAGTGAACATCTGCACTGCCGTGTACCATCAGTGTCACAGTTCAGCCTGCCAACAGAATGCACACACGCTGCACGCCTCGCCTGCCGTCACAACCCACAGAACAAAGCAGGAAACAGACTTAAAGCATCTGTTGTTGGCATTTCAAACTGCATACACGACGAGTGTCACAACATCAAGCCTGTCTACAGGCAATGTGTTCTCTGTTGTGTTATTATACACATACATCAGAGCGGCACATACGGGTATTTCACAAAATATCAAGGCCACGCCCCCTTTTAGGGGAACGAAAACAGAAGCTCCCATTCAAATCAATGCAATTTGACGTGTTTTTTTTATCATAATTTCGACATGTTTGTATGCATTTATTTGTTGTGTAACAATCGTTTGTTTTACAGATGTTTTTTTTTTTTACCTTGCCTGAACCTGAGCATTCACAATACCTTAATAAATTGAGATTGATCGCCGTCACGTCCCCTCAGTCTTCGCCTGTCGAAGTGGATCAGTGACCGAACACAGTGGCAGGATGAGGATAGAGGATGTAGCTTATCTGGACATCTATACATATTTAAGTGAATCACTATCGTTAAGCTAAGTGTTTTCTGTAAGCAATCAACCTGTTAAAAACCAACTGTTTGATCTGGCTGAGGTTTAGTTAAGTTGGAGACGACAGTCTGATGCTGTTATACTGTATGTGCAGCATCCCACTGACAGTTCATATTTACGTATCTTACCTCAATCAGTTAAAAGTCGTCTCAGTTAATCCACTAAACAGCTAACTTATTCTGCATTTTCCTCTTTCTCTCCATTTATTTCCCACAAAAATGAGCCTCGGCGATGCCGGTGTTTCCCTGTCGAGACCATGGATGTAACATTATAAAGAGAGAGGCGTGTTTCTCCTGAAACAACCTTAACCTCACATTAACCACGGAGGAGGATGCTGTCATTTAACCTAACAAGGGAGAAACACTATAGAACAGAGGGACACACTTTAACACAGCACCGAAGCCATAAAGCCTTCTATCAGGAGCTTTAAAAAAAAAGTTTTGTTTGTTTTTAGGACGTGGCAGGGGAACAAATCAATTGGATTCATTGTTGGTGCAACCAATTTAACAGCAACTCTTCGGCATAGTGTTTGTTTAAAGTAGAAATTTGGAGATTTGTTCAACTTTGTCCGTTTATGCTGTTGCTGTCTATGGGGGGTGCAGGTATTTTTTTTCCCCTAGAAAGGGGCGTGGCGGTGAGAGAACGCTCTGTGAGACGTGTTGCCGCTCTGTATACTGTCTGCCTTTGCCTGAAGTGCCCTATAGAGGTTTTATATGGAAGCTTAAGTACAGATTTAAATTGAGATGCTCGCGAGTCTTTGTACGGGTGAGTAAAAAAAGGTGTATTTTTCTTTGTGGCAGGTAAATATGGCTCAGAGATCCGTCCAGCCTTCTGGCTCAACTTTCTCTTCCTTTTGATGCCTGTGTGGGGAGCCATCACACTATTCACTCGGCCCAAGGACAGACCACTAATCGGTGGATACAATGTAAGTCGAACGCATGAACGGTTAGACCTTGGTATGAATGTGGAGAGGTTTTAGAGCAGTAGTGTTTGCTGGTTGTATTTAATCAGTCCAGTTGAATATGATCCAGACCATGAAAGATGACAAAGGGCAGCCAATTAAACATATTTATGAGTTGCTGTAATTTCCAGTGGTGTAGCAGGCGTTTGTTAGCAAGTGGAGCTACAATGCTCCACACATTCAAGACTGGACAGCTTAGCTACACTTGAAAAAGTTATTTACATGTGCTCTCTATATAAATATAACTCCATATGGTGACTGATGGAATAGTTACCAAATGAAAGAGTTGGATTTTAATAAAACATGTAGATGGACCAGTGTACATCTTTCCCCTTGCTACAGTAAGTTTATGACTTATAGAGACTAACCCCCCATTTACTTTTGTTCTCTTAATCTTTGCATTATTTTCACTTTTTTATTACTATAACTCTGTTGATGTTGTTTTCATGGTGTGTTTGTTTGTTGTTTCTGTTGTTTGCCTACTAGTTTGTTTACTGATTCCTTGGAACTGCCTGATGAATTATCTGTATAAGATATGAACTACTGCTGTTCTGTCTAATTTCAGTATGATATGTTCACCACTTCCTTTTCCGATCACGTTATCCAGTAATTGTCAATTGTAAGGTTAACTAGAGACAAATATCTTGCGATGAGATCGCACCAGTCGCAATGCCAAATCGGGCAAGGGGCGTAAAGTGTGTGTGTGTGTGGGGGCAATGGCCTCTTCCGTACTTCCTACCCCCTTACTTCCGGCGCCCTTGATCGGACCACACCCAACTTCGAACTCTGCCTTCATTTTGACCTCAACTACACACCTGTAAAGTTTCGTGCATCTTGCACGGCTGTGACGCTGTCACGATGACAAAATCTGGCTGCAAACAAGCAGATATAAACAGCTGGCAAACAAAGTACTGGAACACACGCAGAACTTTCACCCAGGAGACCGGAGTTCGAGTCTGTGTGTATCACGCGAACGTGTATTTAAAACGGAAGTAGGAAGTAGGGATTTTAATGCCAATCCCCATGGTTTTTTACCAACCATAACAAGTATTTTTGTAGCCTTAGTCACAACATTAATCACGACATTAATGATGCATATGTCACGTGACTGGGATATGTACCAAAACTGCAAGTAGGTAGTTGGATTTCTAATGCGATTTTATTGCAATCCTGGTGTTTTTGTTTTACTAGTGTATCCAGTAAGACCGGTGTTGTCACAGGTTTATTAACCATGACTAGCGAACCGAACGGTTCGGATTCCGTTCCATCGTAGAGACATACATTCATTCATTCCACCCTGTGGAAACACGGGTCTCAATAAAGCAATGCTATGAAACGATGACCTTGACTAACCAGCTCTATACTGTACATCGTGTTGGCTTCTGCCCACAGGCCCAGCATGCTCAGAGCATGAAGCTAATCTGGCGTCCCTTGGATCTGATCCTGGTGCTGCTCCTGTTAGCTGCCATGGCCTTCACCACCCTCAGAGGCCTGGTGAGTGTATAGGCTACATCACATCCATGTATAGGCTACATCACATCCATGTATAGGCTACATCACATCCATGTGCACAGAGTTTAGGGTGAGGTTATAATGGTAGTTTTAAAAGTCACGTAGTCTGCAATCTTGCTCATACAATTTAGTTTGTCCAGGGAGTGCCGAGGGTTCAGACAGTGTGTATTATTTTGCTTTAACAAGCAATACATTCAACTACCTGGGCCATATGGGATCATTATGTATTCATTGTCTAAAAAGGATCTGGCTTTAAAGGGCAATGATATAAGAACCTTGTATTAAATTAAATTTCAGGAATGCTTTGACATTTTGGGAAACACTCTTATTCGCTATCTTGCCAAGAGTTGGGTGAGAGGATTCATTGATATTACTCCTATGTGTGTATGGTAAATTAAGCTACCTCCTGCAGCCAGTTAGCTTAGCTCAGCACAAAGACGGGAAACAGAGAAACAGCTAGAGGAGTTCTGTTTAAACATGCAAATCTGCCTTCTAGCACCTCTAAAGCTCACCAATTAACATGTTATATCTTGTTTCTTTAATCCATATAAAACCAGTGTAAAAAAGACAGATTTTGTTGTCTTTGTTTCGACTCTTTATTGGACAGATATGAGAGTGGTATCTATCTGCAGTTAAGCATGATTCCCCAAATGTCAAACTATTCCTTTAACCATGCTCAGTGTGCCATTCTAATTACCAACACTGATACTGAAAATACTTCAGACCGTGTCAGGGAGATGTTCAAATCTATGGTAATTTGCAGTTGTAATTTGTGGTGTTGTCAGATTGAATTGCATTGTATCGTGAGGTAGTCTGGCTTACTATGTGAACCGTGCCTGGATAAAACCTTACTTCCTGTCTCCGGGCTACCTGCCTGGAGACAGGAAGTCAACAACGGCAACAACCTCCGAGTTATCAACCTACAAGCTGATAATGACAAGTTTTGAAGATTTGGATTGTGCAATAAAGCAGGCCTGCTCTGTTCTTTCAGTGAATGATTGTAAAGATCTACAATTAATATGTTTGTAGTAGAAAAAAGTTGGAATGTTTACAGAAAAGTCACATTTTCTATGAGAAAAAAAGTAATGTTTAGGGGAGAAAAGTCGTAATGTTTTGGAAGAAAAAGTCACTATTTTATGAGAAAAAAAAGTTGTAATATTTTGAGAAATAAGTCACAACAAAGCCAGGGTTTTTCTTGGCTCAAAATGATACCATCCTGATCATGTGCACACATGTGCATGTGTACCACGCCGCAAAACACACAAAACAAAGCAAACCCTTTTTTACAAACAACATATTTTACAAGATTATTAAACTAAAATCTCATTACTTAATGCCTGCAATGCTCGTTAGAAAATACTGTTTTCCATGAAAACACACATCAGAGTTTTGTCAAGAGCTGGAGATGGGACGGAATTTGACAGAGGTGGCCACCTTGTGATTCTCTATGCAGGAAAAACTGAAACCAAGTAAAATGTAAGGTGAAGTGATTCCAGTCATCATTTTAAGGGTTTTAAGCATTTTTCGTTGATTATCGGGATAACATTGGTCCACAACAATTTCGTGCCGCCCAGGACGATTGTGATTGGTTTAATACAAACAGGCCACAGAGTTTTTTCCCTATCCAGGAGTGAAAACGCACTGAATCCAGACTTTCCCCCAGCACGGACACATCTCTTTGGAGATAGGTCTGGCTACGCAAGACTAATCATGAGGTGTTCCTGTTATTTTGTCTGTAGGTGGCTTTGGACTCTCCACTAGAGGCCTGTTCTGTCTACCTGAAGCACTACGAACCCTATCTGAAGGATCCTGTGGGCTACCCCAGAGTGACGGTGAGTGCTTTTCTCTCTCTCTCTCTGTGTTTTCTGCAGCAGCACCTGAACGCTCCAGCCTGTTTTAAATAACCAGTCACATAATGGACCTCTGCTTTCATGGATATCACTCTGAGTGTGCTGGAGGCTTGCCCTTATCTCCTCCACTCTTTTAGCTCGCAGCTGATTACAGAGCCATTTTTCATCATTACAGCAACAATGAGCGAGGGTTAAGAGAGGCCGGCGCATCTTTGTCTCTCTCTTTCATTTGCGTAAGATGGATAACAGATTATTAGTGTGACTGGCGGTGGGTCTGCTTTCCTTTTATTTTCTTCTCCTGACCCTACTCGGCTGTGTGTTTTGTTGTGTTTTGTTCGGTGTACACAGCTTTGTCAATAGGTTATCCAAAGACCTTGTCAGGGCTGCAGTCCAGTCACAATTGCAAGTCATTGATCAGACAGACGAACCGCATGCTGAGAACTTGATAAGCTAATCCCTCTCCCAAAGCCCCCCATCAGCATCTCACTGGGTGGGAGGAGGGTGTGTGCGCAGCATGTGAAAGTATGTGTGTGTGTGTGTGTGTGTGTGTGTGTGTGTGTGTGTGTCTAGCATTGCCTCATGGGTGTTTGTGTGTGTGTGTGTGTGTGGGTGGGAAGCAATGAAATGAAGCCAGGGTTGCACTGTTTCTGCACTGACCGACCGACCTCTTTATTCATTGATGATGATGAATGGTATGTGACAGATTACCGTGGCAACACTAAAAAGACATTTGAACAAAAGACTGAAGGGCATATATGATTGGCTTTCAGGCCTTGGGGCAGAACTCATTAGAATTCATCTAGACCTCAGACCAAGAATGAAAAGAAACCGTTCAGTGGTATAATTTCAGGGTTATTTTTTTTTAAAAAGTGGGAAACTGGCTTTCATGCACCAAATATTTTAAGTTGAAGGTCAAGACGGTCTCTGTAATGATCATTGTGTGGGAGTAGTCATTTTTGCTGTGGGTGCAAATTTGTGCGAGTTGAGGTGCATGGCAAAAATACTCCAGCAAGGCATTTAAGAACAATTTAGAATACTGAGATTTTTGAGTATTTCCATTTTGTGAGAGTTCATTTTACTTCTTTAACATTTGACATTACATTTATCTTATGACTATCACTAGTCACACTGCAGAATAAAATGTAACACTCAACATGACATTCGATTAAGGTGATAAAATGATGCCGTGTTAGTTGGACCTAACTGGACCCAGGAACACCTGGGCCATATACAACATAAAAATACTGTCAGAAACTCCTAAAACTTTAACGTTTTAACGATTCTGGATCTGGGACAGTCAACTGTTGCTTTGCCCAGGGGGCCACTTTTGGAAAATGTTTGCAATTACTGTTTTTGTCAATGGAGTCTGGCGGCTTTCAAGAGAGCGATATGTAGTGTTAATGTACTGCTGTGGACCAGGCTGCAGCAAAACATAGTTTAGCCAAATCAATATCAGTTTAAGTGTACACTATATTTAGAATATTTTCACCGCTTTACCTTGCTGCCAAACAGCCCTTTCCGACGAGGAACTGAAGCCGTTATATCGATCTCTTCAAAGCCACCAGACTCCATTGACAAAAACAGTCATTTTACCTCGGAGATGCTGGTCTGCTGCTTGTGTTTGTCATTGTGTGACTTCTGAATCCTAACTAATGTGGTGTCCACAGCAGTACATTACTTTGCTTAACTTACATTACACAGCTCTAAACATTCACATTATTATTCATAACCGTATTGATTTCTATGGGTAACCTACGTCACTGCTTTTTACTATAGGCCGAGTGGGCGTTTCCATTTTAAAAAAACAAGTTTGGAAATTTTGACTTTTGCAAGAAATACTCAACCTCGCTTTTGTTTTTACAGATGCTGCACTTGTTCTTCTATGGACTACCTCTGTTGGGGGCATTTGTTTACGGTCTCCTCAAGCCCGGGTGCGCATGGATGTCAGACTGGACTGTGTTCTTAGCTGGAGCCATGATCCAGGTAACACCATGAAGACAAACAGTCGATAAGTGAAACTGGCTCTGAATACATATACAGGTGTTGCATACTGAAGAGGGTTGCATTAAATTAAGCAATCGGGATAATAATGGCCTCTGATTGAGTAAAGTCAAATTAAAGTCAAATCAGCAGGTCTGACACATGTCACTGCAATTAAACTCTGTGTAGTGAGCTCTCATGCTGCTAATAATCACCTGGACCACATTTATCCTTTGAAGCATATTTTCTGTAATAAACAAGCTGCTGGTGCCTTCTCCCATATTAACCTGACAGAAAGATTGGAGCCATGCACCATGAGGACGCACTTGATTAAAGCCTTGTTTTAGTGTTTATATGAGGTTGCAGATTCTACCCTTCCTGTTTCCTATACAGCCAGCTTTTTAAGTCTGTGCATCTCCTGTGCAGAGGCTTATCTTCTCTTCCCTACTTTCTGTATATTTCTAAAAGTAGACTAATGACTGCAGAAAAGAGACCCAGGATAACTCATTCCCTTCAAGTGTTTCTTCTGTTTGTGGAAAGAAACACTGAGGTTTCAAACAGCCTGCCGTCACTGTGAATATAAAACAAAATAGTGGAAGTATCAGTGCTGATAAGTACAATATGCAGTATTAGTATAATGCTAGTCTGGCTGTGTACGTAAGCAGCGTCGGCATAAAGCCTTACCGTGTGTTCACACCGGACACGAATGAATTCATTCGCAGAAATGAATTACATATAAAGTCAATGTAAAGACACGACTAGATGCGAGTTCTGATCGGGCGACGCGAATGGCGCGGTGCAAATTGTGCGGCGTGATGAAGTGAATGATGCAAATTCGCTCATTCACGTGAGTTGAAAAATCTGAACTTCCGCAACGAACGACGAGTCCGCGAATGAAGCGAGTCAAAACAGAAGATTCCAGCGTCCAAACTCGCGTGAATTAAACAAGTAG
>JAOVVB010043349.1:0-15025 GCA_028570985.1 Heterobranchus longifilis
AATAAAACTCACCCAAACCATCTTTCCACTGTTCCAACAATCACCTACTCTGGTTTGGTTGAATTAAATCCTTAATTCACCGAGTTAGATGTGAAAATATGCCGACTGTATACGCTGTTTCCCCCGCACAGGGGATCCGCAGAGGAGCAGCTCTCCAGGCAGCAAAATTAAATGAATAGAGCAATAAAGACCAATAAAGAGCAACCGGCGATGCATTCAGCCACCGCCGGTATCCGATACATTCGTCTAATCGCCCAACCCTAACCCGCCATGCACCAAGCACTGATAAAGTGAAATGGATTACCACCAGGCCATCCCTGTTTCTCTATAAATGAGAGCATCTCTGTCCTCGCAGACCCGAGTCCATCAGTGACGGTTTTGATCCGAGGGACGGCTGGCAGACACGCCTGGACCATGCAGCTCTTCCACCAGCCCAGAGGAGCTCGTGCCAATCAGAGGGTGAGATCACACTGTAGTTTACTGCATCATGAAAGACTATACCACTTCAGAAATGTTGTTAAAATGACATGTTCGAGTTTAGAGCCGCCGCGATTAGTCAACTGATCGATTAATCGATCGACAGAAAAATGATCGGCAACTGTTTTGATAATCGGATTGCAAAAATGTCTGAAAATGTTGTTTTCAGCCTCTCAAATATGGAGATCTCTTGCTTTTCTCTGTTTTATATCATATTAAACTGAAAATCTTTGGGTTTTGGACAAAACAAGACATTTAAAGATGTCACCTTGGGGTGCACGGGTGGCTCAGTGGTAGAGGGTGCGTCCCATATACTTAGGCTAACGTCCTCACCGCAGCGGCCGTTTGCTGCATGTTGTCCTTTCTGTCTCACCCCTTTCCTGTCTACCTTCAGCTGTACTATCAATAAAGACAAAAAGCCCAAAAAATAATCTGGGGAAAAAAAGATATCACCTTGGATTTGAGAAACTGGAACGGTCATTTTTAACTATTTTCATAGACCAAACGATGAATTGATTAATGTAGAAAATAAGATTAATCGATAATGAAAATAGTCATTAGTTGCAGCCCTTCTTCACAGCTGAGAACTACAGGCACATTGCAACTACTGTACTGTAAGTATTAATTGATTAGTTGTCAACTATTAAAGTGATCAGCAACTACTTTGATCGATTAATCAAATTGAGTAATGTTTTAAAAAAAAAAAAGTCAGAAATCTCTGATTCCAGCTTCTTAAATGTGAATATTTTCTCGTTTCTTTATTCCTCTATGACGGTAAACTAAATATATTTGAGTTTTGGACAAAAACAAGGGCATCATCTTGTGCTTTGGGAAAACACTGATCGACATTTTTCCCCATTTTGAAATGAAAATAATAGTTAGTTGCAGCCCTGCCTTTTGTAAAACCTCCACGTGTGTGTGGTTGATGACACAACTCTCCGTGTGTGTCTACGTCTCTCCTTCTACAGCAGGTGTTTGTTCCAGAGGGCCGTCCAACGCCCAACAACGGTGTGGGCATCAAGTACAACGTCAAGCAGAGGCCTTTCCCCGAAGAGGTGGATAAGATCCCTCTCGTCAAAGCCGACGTCAGTATTCCTGACTTGGACGACATCGTCAGTAAAGAGGTGAGATTCTCTTCATGTTATTGATCTTGTATCCACATAATGACTAATTCCAAATGAAATCATTCTACCTCAGGCACAAGATAAAACAAGATCGTTTGTTGTCGTGGCTGAAATAGAGCCATGCAGTAAATTAATCGCTCCTGTTGTTTGTTATTATACAAACTCAGGTGTGTTGTATGGGCTGGCAGGATGATTGGAGAGCTACAAATGCACTGATGAGTAATTACCCACATGTGAGTTGTTGGAGAGATGAAATGTCACTTGGGTGTCTCTTGGGAAAAAAAAGGGTCAAATCATCTGGTTTGGTGGAAAACATGATGTTCAAGATGATGTGCGGTTTTTCAATCCAATGCAAAACCCTTGCAATAATGTGAAGCTTTTAATCCAAAATCACGGTCTGAAAAATGACCACAGAGTTGAAGTGAGCATTAAAAGCTTCAAAAAGACTGAATTTATTGAAGAGCTGTTGTACTGGATTGGATTAGATTGTACAGGTTTAGCTAATAAAATGGTTTCAGCAGTTAAATCTTTGATACCACTGACTACGTTTACATGCGCACAATATTCCAGTTTTTGCCCTTATTTTCTGAAAAAGACAATATTCCTACTAAGCTGTTTACATGGCTAATGAAAATAAATATCACTAATATTCCTGTTTACATGCAGCCATTAAAATATGATTTTTTCCAAGTTTTCCACCAGGTCAGGGTGGAATGATGCATTTTTATGGGGGCATGGGGGGCCCTAGATGGGCTTCTTTGTTTTGGGGCCCCCCATGGTCTAGGATCACCACTGCCAGCGGTGGAGGACTTGTTGGACTCTGTGCCTCTCTCTTTCATTCCTTCATCCACCTTTGTAACTGGCTGTAAACTGCAGTAAAAACTCCATTGAGACGCATATTCTGAATGTATACATGTCCAAAGAATGCTTCTAAAACCTGAATAATACCAGCACATCCCACATGTCTTCATCAGAAAACTAGAAAATTGATTTTTTTCGGACTATCTAAATGGAATATGCTGTTTACATGACCTCATATTCAGAATATTAGTGGAATATTAGTGTGCATGTAAACGTACTCATTGATGTAGATTGTCAACAGCTGACAGACTGGACAGGAGGGTGATGACGTAAGAAGTCTTGGTGAGATGCTCACTGCAGTACACAGTATCTCAGAGTCTCTGCTGTCATGTCACCTGGTGCCACACAAACACATGACACAAAGAACAGGAGCTGGTAACCAGGTCAGAGACTTCACACACAGGATGTTTTAAAGCTGCTGTTTCTTTGTTTCATGATCATCAGCAGTGAAGTCAGATCCAGGTCAGATACAGGCCTGCGTCACATCCACTACTTCTCTTTCTCTGTTCTCTTAAACCAGAAACCAATTCATAACAATCAGCTCTCATCTTAAAGGTTCTTCATATAGAACCGGCCCGTTTCACAGAAAACATTCCCTGCAGCCCAAAAAACATTTTCCCCATAGACCTCCATTATAAAAGAGACAAGAGCCTATAAACAGATCCCACTGTAAACTCACTGAGTCACTGAGAGGGACCTGGACCTTACGGAGGAGTACTACCTTCATGTGCTCACTTCAACATACATGTGACATGGTAAATGGACTCTACTTATACAGAGTGCTTTTCTAGTCTTTGCTTTACACTGCGAGTCATTCACCCATTCATTCATTCACACAGGAGGTTACCATGCAAGGCACATGCTCACACACTCACACACTCACACACTGATGGCTGTGATGCCTTCAGGAGCAGTTTGGGGTTCAGTATCTTGTCCGCTCTACCTGCTGAGCCACAGACCCTCATGTTCTGCCACCAGGGGTCCCACAACAATAACAAAGCTCAGTTTTTGCAGTCAGGTTCTCCTGGTTTGGATGACTCCAGTGTTCATCGTTCAGATCACTATCACTCTCCTGGAACATGCCTTCCTTACTTTATCAAAGAGCAATTTTCTTTGGTCATTATAACCTGTATTCATTTGTATTAATCATACAAATGATTAATCATCAACCATTTTATTCATCTGTAAAGATTCAAAACTCGATGTAAATCAGTCAGGTTTGTAATTTCTAATTTGGATGTTTGTTTTGATGTTAATGCAGCGTAATTAAATGAATATATTTTATTTTTATTTGTAAAAAGTAGCATCTGGTCTCATTTATATGCATATAGAATATGATGCCCTATGCCAAACACGATTGTGGATATGTAACACATGTATGCCTCATGTATGTTACATTAAACACAATAATTGAGCAAAATCTTGTAATATAGAATTTAAATTTGTCAGTGATTTTACCTTTATTTTATAACTGATAGTGTACATATTTGTGTTATTTTCATGCTGTTATTTTATATTTAATGAGTTACTAGATTACAGTAAGTAACAGGATTAAACAGACGGGATTTAAATTATCGGGGAGCATGGGTGATATAAAATGAGCCATGCTCCTCAGTAATTAAACTCATCGTTACAGAGGATATTTTACGGGATCTTGTGGTTCAGCAGCCTGCTGCTGGTCTGGTGTGCGGGGTTCAGTGACCGCCGGGGCGGACGGGCTGCCATGGTCCAGCCGTGAGCACTGCTGTTTTACCTTGGAACCACCTGCAGCTGACATTACAACAACCCATCGTAACAGTCTGTGGGACCTGGCTCTTCTGATGGGTTTGGTGAAATAAACATATTATTATTTTCTGATGGAGGACACAGCTCCACATTCAAGAAGCTGACTAAGTAGCTTTAACACAGACAGCTAATAGATTAGCTCATTCTTCATTTTGGACTCCATTTCAAAAGTTTGCTTGAAAATTCGTTGACAGTTGGATGGTAACAAAGCTAAGGTCAGAGACAGACCGAGAAGAGAAGGAGAGAGAAAGAGAGAGAGAAAAATTAAAATGCAAGCTCAACAATGACAAAAGGAAAGAGCAGATTGAGGATAAAAGAGCAACACCATAACGAGAGAAAAAGAAGGAAAAAGCCAGAAATGGACAGGGGTAAGATAAAGAGCAACTGAAATGAAAAAGAGGAAAAAAGGAGTAAGGCAGATTTGCAGATGGATTCCAGTGTGGAAGAAAAGTATATAATCGTACATGAGGGGAATCATCCCTGAGCTGTCTAATAAGGCCCCGTGTTAAAAGACATGTCACTGTGTGAAGAGAGGGAGGCATCAGGATGACTGGCACGCTGAATAATACAAGAGCAGCCACAGAGGGCCGCTGCTCGCAGGGAGGATATAAGGACATGGAGGAAAAGTCTGACTCCACTCAGAGAATTCACTGCTTTATTTGACTCCAATAAGAATATGCCAAGGCGTTAGTTCAGGGATCATGGATGACAGAATATACTTCAGAGGCAATTAGAAACTCCAACTTTAAAGGCACTCTGAATAACATTCATTTTGTGTTGATTTCAGCGTCCCCCTTTGGACAAAAACTGTAGTGTTTCAACATTCCCCAGTGATGGTATGTCTTCATAATAACAGCAGATATATCTGTGTAGGAAGAACAACATTATAATGTCAGGTTATAATCCAGCTGTACTAATGTCCACCGTCCTCTGTAGTCTTTCTGTTGTGCTAACACACTTGTAGCACTTGTAGCCTGGATAACTGCGTCCATGATGTAAACACACTCCCGACCCAGGAACTTGTATATTGAAATAACTACATAGAAATAGAGCAATGTAGAATCTCCTCACTGATGGGCTTCTTTGCTTATGTAGGTCATACAGAGACATAGGTAGTAAATTGAGGCTAAGCGTCAGCATAAGATTTAGTGTCCCTTTAGAGTAGAGCTATTCAATTCCAAATTAAATTGGGACATATTTTAAACCCAGGAAATGTAGATGGATCAGCAGCCTTTATAAACCCTTTTTGTTTACTGCTACCTCACTGAGCAGGCACCAGCCCAGTTCAGCGACTCGCCACCTGTTTGTCTGTTTGGTGCATTTGTTTTACTGTGGTTTTAACATTCTCAAGTATGTTTTTTAAGTGGATTGCACCTGCTAAACTATCATAAGATGTTGGGAGTTAAAGTTCTAGCGATCAGTCTTTTCCTATGGCTGCTGTGGGGATCCTCTTGGCTGAGTGTGCGTGTGGAAGGGACCTGCCCTGCAAGGTACACCTACAGGTCACAGGAGCTCCACCAACTTCAGCCTGCTGCTGTGGAGCGTATCTCCCTGGATCTACCTGGATCTACCTGCCGAAATGAGACAAAGGAAAAGAAGCCGGAAGGAGTCAGGAACAGGCTGTGACGCTACAAACCTGTTCTCCGTCAGTGATTATGGGCAACTTGCAATCGCTGGTCAAAAAGTTGATGAACTAGCAGGTCTGACAAAATATGACCATCTTTTCCAACAAAGCAGCCTCCTAAGCTTCACAGAGTCTTGGCTGACGGAGAGGATCCCAGCAGCGCACATAGATCTGGATGGGATTGCTCACTTGGAGAGGACAGATTAAAAAAAATCTGGTGGAGGCGTATGTAAACAACCAGAGTGACAGGAACACTGAACTGCTAGTTACAGACCTTACTATCTACCCTGTGAATTCTCCAACATTATTGTCCTCGTTTTCTATATTCCACCATCTTCCAATGCTAAACATGCTACCGAGACTATATGTAAAGTCGTCCATGACCTGCAGAGCAGATCACCTGACGCACTCACCATCAGAAACAGAGATTTTAACCACTCCTCCACCCTGCCCTCATTCAAGCCATTCCTCACCTGCCCCATGGGAAAACTATCAATCTTTTCTATGCCAACAAAGACAGCTACTCCTCCACTGCCGTACCCTCTGGGCTGTTCTGACCACAGCCTGGTGTTGCTGTCATTGAAGTACACCCTGCTGGTCCACAGAGAGCCCGTCTCCACCAAATCAGTGCAGGTGTGGTCAGATGAGGCTTGTGAGGGGCTGCTTTGAATGCTGGTCCGTTTTCCATGATGAGGACAATAATGTGGACAATGTTGCTGACTGTTTCTCCGACTATATTAACTTATGTGTTGATATGATTGTCTCTTGTAAAATCATTAAAAAGTTCCCAAATAATCTGCTGTTAAAAACAAGAAAATAGCTTTTAAACATGGTGACAGGGATTTGATTAAATCAGCACATAAAGAATTAAAATGTGCTATTAGACTAGGGAGGCGGCATTTTTAAAATAAAGTTGAGGGCGAATTGCAGCAGAGTGACACTAGAGGTCTGTGGAATGGTCATCTAATGGTAACCCCAGACCCCCAATAACAGTCACCTCTGACAAGGTCTGCTCTCAGATGAGGAGGATCAAGGAAATAAAGCACCCAGACCAATGGGGTCTTGCCTCGTGACCTCAAGTTGTGTGCGGACCAACTTAGTGATGTACTCCAGAGTATTTTCTCCTTTTCACTTTCCCAATCCAACATCCCTGCTAGATAGAAAACATCATTCATTGTGCCTGAAAGCCCTCAGGATTATAGCACTAACATCCCAGCTCACAATTGCTTAGAAACAGTTGTACTGAGGCATTTTAGTCATCAGGTATCAGTGTTCCAAGATCCACTGCAGTCTGCATATAGAGCAGGTGATGGAGTGGATGATGCTATACTCTATATGCTCACACAGTTTACAGCCATCTAGAGTCACTACATCTGCAAGAATCATGTTTTTTGACTTTTCTAATGCTTTTAACACGATTCAACCACAGTTTGTCCAATAAGCTCATTGATTTTAACTTACACAATACCACTGTTGCATGGGTCATGGACTACCTCACAGCGAGACCCCAGTATCTGAGGCTAGATGGAGAGTTAACCAACATGTAAGGCCTATTGTGGATGTTAAAGAGAACAGAAATATATTATTATTATTATTATTACTATTACTAGCAACATTGGTTCACCCCAGGACATGAGTTTATCCCCTTTTTTATTCTCATTATACACATCTGATTGCAGACTAAATCCAGCTTCTGGCTGCCATCTACAAAAATCATCTGACGACATTTTTAAAGACAACCATTTAGCATACCAGCAGGAGATCGATGGCTCTGTCAATTGTTGTGACGAAAACCACCTAACTTTAAACACAAGTAAGACTAAGGAGCTTATTGTTGACCCCTATTATTATCAAGGACCAGGTATAGAAGTGGTTCCCTACTAGAAGTACCTCAGTGTCCATCGACAACAAGCTGGACTGGAAAGAGAACACCAACACCATATTTAAAAAGGCTAGTGTTTTATTTTATGCAGTTGTCTGTTGGGGTTGTGGTTTAAACTGACCAAGAAGGCAGGACCTGTTATTGGCTT
Source organism: Heterobranchus longifilis (assembly GCA_028570985.1). Classification (NCBI taxonomy): domain Eukaryota; kingdom Metazoa; phylum Chordata; class Actinopteri; order Siluriformes; family Clariidae; genus Heterobranchus; species Heterobranchus longifilis. Next base: position 7,902 of record JAOVVB010043349.1, read on the forward strand.
GTCCCCCTGCCTAGACATGGTTTTAGAGCAGAGAATGGGAACGAAAGTTCAGAGTATCATGAGTAATGAGGATCATCCTCTGCATCATGTTTTTAGGAGCTGAGGAGCTGATAGGATGCTAACCCTAACCCGAGAGATACCTGCTGCAGTTTTTAATGAACACTGTCGATAACTTGTGTGTTGGTTGATGTTATGATGTTATGATGTGATGTGGTACTGTACTCATGAGGAGGACTGGCCATGGTATAGTGTTCTTGTGTTCTGTCATGGTTGTTGTCTGTCCTGTTGACATGGTGGCACTCAGTTTCCCCTCTTAATAAATACTACTTAATACTACTCCTACTTAATAAAGTATTTTGTATTTTATCATTTTTAGATTTAATGACAAATTATAAACAAAGGCAAATTAATGTAGTAAAAATAGCATGGTTTATTGTTTCAGAATCAGAATTTAAAAAAAGCTATCAATGCACAGAACCATAACAAAAACGTTTTAAAACGTTTGTCCGGTGTTTCTCGATGTGGTGCTGCAACAAATTAATTGCAAATTAAACACATTGATTTGGCATTTGGAGATGGCGCTAAAATAAACAAGTACTTTCCAGTCTAGGTTGGTTTAAATGGATGATTAGCTACTTCCATACACTCTATATTTAGTTTACATATTATTATTATTATTTTTTTTTTATAGTTTTCTCCCCAATTGTACTTATCCAATCCCCCTCTGTTAATCTGTCCCGGTTGTTGCTCCGCCCCCTCTGGGGAGAGTTGTAGACGAGCACATGTTTCCTCTGACACGTGAAGTCTCCAGCTGCTTCTTTTCACCTGACAGTGAGGAGTTTCACCTGCAGGACGTAGCGTGTGGGAGGATCATGCTAGTCCCCCAAGTCCCCCCCCGGACAGAGGCCCCGATCGACCACAGACACAGACAGTTGTGTCTGTATGGACGCTCGACCAAGCCGGAGGAAACATGGGGATCAAACCTGCGACCCTCGTGTTGGTAGGCAGGGACTCTACCACTGTGCTATCCAGATGCCCTTAGTTTACATATTTTGTCATATATCAGATTTATATGTGCTGGGCCACGCAGAGGTTGCTTCTGAGTCAGATGTGGCCCGTGGGCCACCAAATGAATAGTCCGGATTTAGAGTCTCTAATCAACCTGCATGTTTTTGGAGTGTGGGAGGAAACCGGATTACCTGGAGAAAACCCACACTGACACGGGGAGAGCATGCAAACTCTACACAGAAAGCAACAGAGGCCAGAGGCTCTCTGTGAGGCTGCAGTGCTAACCACTGAGCCACTGTGCTGCCCTCAACAACTATTACTTAATAACTATACATTTTTACAACACAACTCCTGGCAGCTGGCATCCGTTTCCCACAGGTGTGTCAATAGAGGGTATGCATGTGATAGCACTAATGGTGACATCATGTGCATACTCTACATTTCCTGTGTGAAATCCATCAATAGAGGTGTTGTGCTAATAAAAAAAAACCTCAGAGTGATTCAGGCCACTGATTAACTTGTGGAAAATATCAAATATAATCATAACTAGAGAAGAGAAAGTTAAGGATGAGGTCATTCTTGGTCTTGTCATACCTTCAGTCTCCAGAGACCACAAGGGTCTTTTTACAAAAAACTTGTCGGAGTACCTCCCAGTACAGAATAGTCTGTCTCAGTCTGGAGGAACACCCAGAAGATCCATGATGTATTGTATCTGGAGACAAAACACAGCATCACGTCAAGATATGCAACAGGAGTCTCTCCCACAGTCAAAATAATATGTATAATAAACTTTGTATGTTGTATGTATTGCATCTTTTCAAAGGTTTGTAATTACATCTGCCAGAAATGCTGCCAAAACAGACAGAATGCCAAATGGTGCTTCATGCAATAGAATTACCTCAAAGTTCGTGATTGATTAGATTTTATGTCCACAGGATGAGGTCAGTTTCTTGGTGTTTTTAAATGTGCCCCGTGGAGCCCAAACCTTACCAACGGAAATGTGTCTGTAGCACCAAGTGTCAAAAACTGTCAAGCACTATTAACTGACATCAAATGTCTGCTCAGTTCATGGTTTTGTTTGTCTTCTTTGATGACACAATTTTGCCAAAACTGTATCTTATTTAGGAAAAGTTTGTGTTTATATTTCCTTAAGTAGGGTATCACAAAAATAATTTTGGTACCAAATCTGAGGTAGTGTATCTGCAGTAGTATTAATACATTTCAAATTGAAATTGAATGGGTTCTTGCTTGGCCCATACTACACCCCCAAATGTTTGTGAACATCAGGCTATAGTAGTTTTTCCGAAATCCTGCTCACATACGAACAAACAGCAACAAAAACAGAACCTCCTGAGAGAAGTGACCTGTTACACATTCCTGCTGATGGTTTCATGCAATTCCACTGATCTACAGTCGGTGACGGAAAGGCGCTCAAAAAGGGAGCACTTCTCCAGCAAAGGCAGGGAAGAAGATGACTGCTAGCTAGCAAACATGGATAGAAACAATGCAGGATTCTACAAAATCAGCATTGTAAATGTTTTCTGGGGAAGTAAATTAATTCAACAGGCCTCAGCACATTTTGGTGAGAAACACTGTCTCAAAGAAAACTTAATATCTAGAGCCAATCATTCATTAGATAAGAAAGTGAAGTATGTGGATGTAACAGTACTAGATCTAATAGGAGGAGAGGGAAAAGGAAGCAGTTTATGACTTACTACAGCATATTCACCATCCCCCGGGAAGAGCAAACAGAAGGGATGATACAACAGCACCTAGAGACCACATGTCGATGGACTCTGAAAATGGAAGTCCCAAAATAAGTTCTGGAGCCCTTGAATATGAAACAAATGTAGAAGACAATAAGAAACACTGTCATATTTGAGCAAATGGCAGAAATATCCCACAAGTCTCTATATAGCTCACCTGTATTTTATTATTTGGTGAGTGCTTCACTTTGCATTTTGGAAAAGCCGTTCCAAAGTCAATGAGCTTCACCCTGAGAGGCTGCGCTGGATGATCCACCAGCATGATGTTGTTTAACTTTATATCAGAATGGATCACTTCAGTGGTCTTCAGGGTGTTTAATGCTGTGGCCAAAGATCAATGATGACATTCAGACAATGCAGAAACACGGACAGACTTTAATGTTGCGTCTGATGCGACTGCATCCATACCTGGTGAACTACACGCCTGACCTGATGTAACTCCACAGGTTTGCAGTTCCTCTGGACAACGTAGTCCTGTAGAGTTATATCCAGCTTCTCGTAGACCAGAGCGTCTCTGCCGTCCATCAGTCTGAACGAGTCAATGAACCTGACGAAGTTATACTGCTCCATCTTCTGGAGAAAACACAACATATGACAAGTGTGATGTCAGTAATACCAGGCACACACTACACGACTTTCACCATGGTGGATGGCTGTAACGTTCACACTACACAATTTTCTGTCTTGTAATCGGGAGTCTTGTGTTGTTGTGGTCTGCAGACTACATGACTGATGGGCGACAGGAGGTCACACATGACAAGATCTTTCACCAGGACCATCTCCCACAAGTCTGTCTGCTCTCCCAAACTACGTTTTGTCACGAAAACACACGCGAGAGGTGACACGAGAAATCACCTGATACCACGCGGCAGACAGGAATGCTGTTGTTTTTTTCTCCTACGAAAAAACAATCTTCTAACGATCAAAACTCACTTTGCATCAGATCTGGGGCTTTTGTCGGGGATTTCCAAATATCATGTAGTCTGAACTAGACCTTAGTTGTTGACAAAGCTGATGTGTTCACATGATAATCCCTAACATTGGAGATCCCTAACATTTTACAAGACAGTGACAACATATTATGTTAGCAGGTAAAAAGGTAAACTAAAACAAAAAAGCATGTTTACAATGTAAAAAATGAATGTGTCAAAAAAAAAACAGAGCTTGTAATTGTCAAAATGTCCCAAAGTGGAGATACAAGGTTTTCAGCTGACAGTAAAACAAAGCTAATCTTCATCACTATGAGTACTTTTACACATATGTCATTTTTCAGTATTATTGGGACCAGGGTCTTTGTTTTCACAGGGCATGTGTGTCTTGATATAAACTAACATTGTAAGTGATTGGTAGGGCTATCTGTTAGGAGGGTATCTGTTCAGCTACTGTGGAGATATTCATCTCTAAAGTTGAGAAAACTGTCTTGCTTGCAAATTTGAGGGCATATAGAGGAGTATAATATCAGTAGGCTATAGGGCGCATCAGTTTGTAGTTTCAAAACATGGAAATGAGTCATCATGACATCACTTCCTGTCCCCTGGTCTGTAAATGAGTCATCATGACATCACTTCCTAAAAATTACTAAAAGTCATAGTATAGTATTTTGAAAAGTCAGTGTAGTATGTTGAAAAAAGTCAGTATTTTGAAAAAAGTCAATGTTGTGTGTTGAAGAGAAGTCGTAGTATTACAGTATAACAGTGATTGTGTATATTTGTTACAAAGTGTGGTAGAAAAGAAAGTGTCTAACCTGTCAGCTCCTCTCTGCAGGATCCTCCAGAACCACTCGCCTCTGGACCACGTCCTCCTACTGGGTCACCAGTCCTCTCTGGACCACGTCCTCCTACTGGGTCACCAGTCCTCTCTGGACCACGTCCTCCTACTGGGTCACCAGTCCTCTGTGGACCACGTCCTCCTACGTGGTCACCAGTCCTCTGTGGACCACGTCCTCCTACGTGGTCACCAGTCCTCTCTGGACCACGTCCTCCTACGTGGTCACCAGTCCTCTGTGGACCACGGGGATGGTCTGGTGGTCTGCGGGTGTCTGGATGTGTGGCAGGTGTTCAGCTCTGTGTCCGTTCCAGGCGTTGGACGGGCGAGACGCTGGACGCTGACACCGGGACCGCCCGGCAGGACCCGCGGCTCGCAGCTGCACGTCCACCTGGTGACGCAAGACAACACCGATTATTACAGTACTTTACAGTAAAGTTACAGTGCAGTAAACACACGTGATCACAGATGGGACAATAATGGATTTTATCAAAAAACTCTCACAATAAGTTGATGGTGGAGAATTTTCATATTCAGGATAATCCTGAATATCCTCACAAATGAACTGCAGTTTACTACAGAGTACTATCTGTGACGCAGTACTAATATTTGTTTCGTGAAAAAAGTCGTAATGTTTCTTTAAAAAAGTTGTAATATTTTGAGAAAAACGTCCCAACAAATCAAACTGTCAGGTAAAGTGATTCCAGTGTTTTAGTGCCGTTTTAAGAGTTTTAAACATATTTCATTGATTATCGGGATAATATATATATATGCATGTATGTGTGTATTAACATACCTTTAACTTTCCCTTCATGTTCTATGTTGTTGTTTTCAGTTGTTGTTGTTGTTGTTGAGTTTCCTGTTTAATAAACAAAAGATTTTTATTAATTTCTTTTCTGGAAATTTCTCTGAAAATCAAAAACATATGGAGGCTCACAGAAACAGTAAAACATCATTTAATTAACTAACTAACTGTACAATAAAATAATAGACATCGATACACTTTACATGAATGACTAAAAAAATATTTACAAAACCACCACAAAGAGATGCAAAATTACTAAGAGACGACTAACATACAAAATCATCATCTGTTTTTTTGGTGAAATATCCCAGAAATCTTGGAAGGATTTGGAGTCTCTTTTTTTAAACTTGTAGTTGTCTACTCTTTTAAACGTAAAGATATTATCTGTTACTGTGATCGTCCAGATGATGGCGCTCTTGAATATGTGATTAACTTTATTATTCTATATGCAAAGTGCAGACATTTTCTAATTCACTACCTCAGTTCTTGCATTTCCACCTGAATTCGCTAAATCACTCAACTTATTAAACAAAAAATAAAAAGCAATACCCCCCCCCCCCCCCCGATTCCTCTGACTGAATATTTTTAGAACCATGTATGTTCTCCTGTTTTGTCTTTTATTTTTTCTCTCTCTCCCTTTCTACTTTATGTAAAAACCACACAAAACGAAAAAATCTAATCAAACCACACAAACCACACAAATCGACTACAAACCACACAAATCGACTAAAAACCACACAAATCGACTACAAACCACACAAACCACACAAAATGACTACAAACCACACAAATTGACTACAAACCACACAAATCGACTACAAACCACACAAATCGACTACAAACCGCACAAATCGACTACAAACCACACAAATCGACTACAAACCACACAAAATGACTACAAACCACACAAATTGACTACAAACCGCACAAATCGACTACAAACCGCACAAAATGACTACAAACCGCACAAATCGACTACAAACCGCACAAATCGACTACAAACCACACAAATCGACTACAAACCGCACAAATCGACTACAAACCACACAAATCGACCACACAAATCGACTACAAACCATACAAAATGACTACAAACCGCACAAATCGACTACAAACCGCACAAATCTACTACAAACCACACAAATCGACCACACAAATCGACTACAAACCACACAAATCGACTACAAACCGCACAAATCTACTACAAACCGCACAAATCTACTACAAACCACACAAATCGACTACAAACTGTACAAATCGACTACAAACCACACAAATCTACTACAAACCACACAAAATGACTACAAACCGCACAAATCGACTACAAACCGCACAAATCGACTACAAACCGCACAAATCGACTACAAAGAGACACAAAACAAAAGAAAAAACTTTCAGACTTTTAGTGAATTATTAAAGAAATACACTTACAGGAGGTGGCAGGCAGGTGAGAGGGAGAACAGCTCGTGCAGGACAGAGGGAGAGCAGCGCGTGCAGCTACAGGTATCCAGGAAACAGCCACTCGGACAAACAGAGGACTCGCCCCAGTGAAACGCCATATATGGACGATTGGCGGGAAGCGGAAACAGGTGAGGAGGGGGCGGGACCATGACGCTACAGGGGGGCGGGGCCAGGTGATGACGCTAAAACGTTTCATATTGCTTTACATTGCATTAGATTAAATATAACACACATTTATTGTGACTTTATTGAGTTTATTTTGTTTCCATCACTTCTGAAAAAAAAACAAATAACAGATATCAGCATGAACAATTATTTTT
>JAOVVB010043367.1:0-15025 GCA_028570985.1 Heterobranchus longifilis
GCAGGCGCGCAAATTGTACACACACCCAGTCAATCGCAGGGCTGACACATAGAGACAGACAAACGCTCACACTCACATTTACACGTTTGAAAAGCAAACAGCGTCATGTCTGGATTCATAACATCATATGGTGCTCGGAAGTAACGTTACGCCTGGATGGACAACTGCCGGTTCCAGCGCAATGGCCAGTCTGTCCGTGGGACGATGCAGTGAGACAGTAAAAAGCTATAAGAGCCTCGATGCCCTGCAACTTACCACAGAAAATGCATAATTAATACATTACAACCAAAACAAAATGTCATAAACGTGCGCACACACGCACACAGGGCTGTACGCTTACTTTTTTAAGTGATAGTACTGGTGCTAGCAAGCCACAAAATTAGTAGCACAAAAACACATTTTGTAGCACACACAGGAGTATGGTGAAAAACATGTTTAATTCAAAAATATATGTATCTAAACTTGAACTTGTCCACTTCTGGGTCCAGGGTCATATTTTTTTGGCTGAATGGCGATATACAATATGTCTTGTTTTTTCTACGAAGTGGGCTCAATGTTCAGTTAATGTGATTTGCTTCAAACTAAATTTAAAATTAGTTAGTTATATGTATCAAACAAAATGATTTAAAATGGGAAACAAACATGTCAAAATATGATATGGTTAAATATATAGTTATAGTTAAATGGTTAGCAGTAGATAAAGTCGGGACAGATCACCAGCAGCGCAACCTATGTGCAAGTGTTTTCATATTTATCTTTGCACGTGATAATGTTTAATCGCAAAGAGCAAAACTGTCGCACTGTACAGCCCTGGCCTTACAGTGTTTTTATTTGTTTATATATACTTTTGTGTTTTTGTGTTCTTGTTATGCACCGTATCACTAAGACAAATTCCTGGTATGTAAAAAATACCTGGCAATAAAACGATTCTGATTCTGATTCTGGCACACACACACACACACACAAACACACACACACACACACACACACACACACACACACACACGGGTCAGTTTCAGGAACATTATGGTGATTATCCTTTAGGGAAACACACTTTAACAACCTCTGCCAGTGGCGGTTCTCCTTGAACTGGTGGAATTGAAAGGTGAGCCGGGACATTATTCTTTCTCTCCACACTGTTCCCTCCCTCGGTCTCAGGTTCCTCATTGCAGTCCTGAAGAAGAAAACAAAGGAAAACATGGCATTGGGTACCCCCCACCCCCTCCCTTCCTTCTCCTCCCCCCTTGGTTGCAGATGGGATATTGAACTCAGAACTCCTGCCCCTGGGGATGGGGGTAATCCACAGTTTATGGTAATGAGTGGAATTAGAAAAGCGAGCCTCTTACTCTCTTTTATTTCTGTTGTTTCTTTCTTTCTCCTGTATGTGGCAAAGTGTAACTAAAGCTGGTTAAGACCAATCTAAGAGTTGCAGGGTTAGAATTCTTCTTGATAGACCAAACTCTTGCAAACTTCTGTAAATTCTTGGAGGTTTACATGAAGCATTTACTGTACACACTTTTCTCCAGAGTAACAGTCCATTCACACATTTCGCATGAATTGCAAGGCAGGATTATATACAAAGTCAATGCAAAGATGCGACTTGGTGGCAGATGATGCGAACACTTGTGTGACACTGTGTAGGGAAAGCCTATCAGCCTTGAGATTCTCCTGCATAGCACAGCCCTTATCGATCCAAAACAAACTCCATTCAGAAAACAAACATTTTAAAAGTTGTTTGCTTGTCGTCTTGCAGACAGACGTGACAAAGACGTGATTTCAGACTTTTTACAAATGCTGTAGTAATTTCGGCATGCTTTTATTGCAACTAAAAATCATAATCTGTACCTCAAGTAGCGCTGGAACTGGCAGTCGTCCATCCAGACGTAACGTGACTTCCGAGCTCCATATGATGTTATGAATCCAGACACTACGCCGTTTGCTTTTCAGATGTATCTGTGACTTCCACAAGTAGCGAGTAACTACTGCTAAACACAGATGATCCCAATATGATCCTGCAATCATACTCATGTGAGTAACGTGATGCAAAGTGAAATTTCTCGTTTGGTCTGAACCACTGTCGTTTTTTTGTGCACATTAATTCGCACGTCAATATATTTTTTAGAACTATTGTTTTTGTCAGGAGTAATTTCACACATTACATGGCGAAAAAGCAACATAATTGTTTTTCTGGAACAAGGTAAATTTTTCTGAGAAATCAATCATGTGTTGTATACTCTTAGGATTATTAAACAACAACACGGAGGCTCCGTAGTCTTTATATACAGTCAATGGTCCAAACCAGGACGACAAACTTTATATCGCCAGAGACAGTGGATAAACCCTGCAACTCAGAGTCATTTCCTGTATCTGTGTCACGTGTTTAGTTACGGCCCCGCCTCTTTAGGAGACGAGAAGCAGTTCTGAGTCTAACTGATTCCAATGGGAGAAGTGAATGTGAACACAGATTATGATCAATCCTTTCGCCCCAGTTTGGACCCAGTTCTCACAAGCCACATATCTCCTGAACAGAAAATTAACTTTGTTCGAGACCTTTTTCTGTCTCAGCAATGAACTCCTGCGAGATCTGGAAATGTCTATGATCGCCACAGATTACAGTTTTGTTTAATGCTAAATATGTCTGTTAGCTATGTAGAGATATCTAATGTTAGCAAAATAAAATATAAATAAATTGTGGAAATATAACTTTTAATCCATCCAGATGACGTTTGCTACACTTTCAAATGAGACCACGCCCATTTAGGAGGCAGGAAGTGTGCACCATTTCATATCATTGGTGGTACTGATGGTGCCATATCTTTATAAATATTGAATATCTTTGTCAGGAGAAAAGCCTTCAGTGCCATTCTTTGCTCTTCAAACAGACAATATTTCGGTATTGCAGCATCTACGTGGAGCCGCCATTGTTTTGAATGAACACAGCTCACACACCTAAACCACACCCATACCTGCCGGTACCATTAGCTCCTCACAGGACGCGGACCCGCCATTGTTGTTTTGAACCAATACCTAAACCACGCCCATACCTGCCAGTAGCCTACCGTTAGCTCCCATGGATCTATGTTAGCTCCTCACAGGATGTGGAGCTGCCATTGTTGTTTCGACCCAAACACTTGTACTACAGGAATCTAGCTGCCATGCAAAGTAACCACATTGCTGTGGTCCAGCCAAACAAGACTAGGTGTAAACCTTGTATGTGGCTGAACTGTGGCCGTTGTGTGGCCAAATTGTTACAGGGATAGTCAGCTGTGGTGTTATAATGTGAATTCCTGGATATTAAATAAGTAATATTTTTGTTGTTGTGTCTGCTCACTTTGAAAGAGCAACAGCCAATGGAGAAGCTACGGCTCCAATGACGTCATCAATCACTTGACCAATGGTTGAACTTTATCACTCACTCAGCCATGGACAGACGGACACACTTTCCCATTTATAGGGCTGGTCCCCAGCGTTGCTGCGGTCCAGCCAAAACATTGATGAATCTGGTTCAGCTGCATCGATTTCTTTTGGAAACTGTTCATTCGACAATGTTATAGGAGAGAAATGTTAAATCAGTGGAGTACTTTTAACACACATCTTTTTTTTTTGTTTGCCTGGCTGCTGGTTATGATTCTTGCTTTTTAGATTTGTTGTCTGCCTTGAATCAAAGCACAGTAGGCTAATCTTAGTCCAACCTAATCTACTGTGTCTTGCTTTTAATTCCAAACATCATCAGGAACTATTAACCCAAAACTACAAAAATAAGACCCAATTATAATAAAAGGTAGGTTGACTTCTGAATACAATAAATCCAACAGACAGTTGTACCTGCAGGGATTGTGGAATTGTTTTTTGGGGAGGTCAAGGGAAGTTTTGAGTCCAAATAAACAATTGTGCTGTGTGAAAGGGCTCATACCGTTTGCTATTTGAAAGTAATACTTACAGAACACAGAGAGGGAAACTGAGAATAAAGGCTCAAAGGGAAATGGTGAAAGCCCCAGAGACCAAACATGCAATTCAGCCCAGGTAAGCATCAGCTTGACTCCAGGCTGATGGCAATTTTTCAGAAACAAGAACAGAGTGTGTCCAGTTAAATGGCTCAGTGTGAGAAATAGATGTGATGCAACCAGGGAAGAAGGTGATGGATACAAGGAGATCCCACATTATCCTCCTGTATCTTCCTGCTGACGCTGCCATCACTTTCCCTGTATTTAATGATTAATGCAATACATTTGTCAATATCAATTCAATTCAATAAGCTTTATTGGCATGCCATTTCACATGTGTTGCCAAAGCAATATACAATATACACAATTATAAAAAAAATTAATTTTACACATAAAATACAGTATTAACAACACTATTATATAACAACTCTCTCTCTCTAAAAGAAGAAGCTGAACTTTAAATCAGTGGCTAAGAAGCAATGGATGCAAAGAAATACACCATCCATCTGACCAGCGAGTGTGTTTTCAAGGCAATTTGTCTCCTAAAAATGATGGGATGAAACATGCATGACTGACAAAAATGTATCACATTTGGCATTACTGCTAACAACGCACTGAGAGTACACCCACATGGACAACTTAAAGAAATACCAATGTGAGAATGTGTATGTTATTCCCGTGGCTTCACTTACAAGAGTCGTGTGCCAACATGAATCATTTCGAGAGAAAGTGGCCTGGAGGAGCTCAGAAAATAGTCTGTATTGAAAATCTAAGCCTGTGCTCAATCAAAATCATAACCACTTCCTCTATAATAAATGCACAGAAAACTGTCTCATTAGTGCAGGTATAGGCACATGCACAAATGACAGGACCTCACACACACACACACGCATGCATGCACGCATACATACACACTAAAATCCAGAGTGCAAAGACAGAGTAAGACTAACATTGTACATTCAGGCACATTCTAGTGAGTAGCAGTGTGACATGATTTACTCAGATAAAATGCATAAAGTAAGAATCATACAGTACTGAGAAATAGTACCACTTCTGAGAGTAGAACAGGGTTGTGCAGGTATTGCTATGGGAACAATAAATAGCGCACTAATTAGAGGTAACAGTGGGAAGCTGTCTGTAAAGAATGGCAAGGAGTCTCCTTTGTGTTGGTGTAAATTATAGAGGTTGAGTCTTAGAGAGGCTGGTGGGGTGACAGTTTTTGGAAAGAAGATAATAAAATCAGAGAGTGTGACTCTGTCAGACTATTAATTATCATGAACAACAATATCTGTATCATGAAGAATATTATGTTCATAACTACAGTCTGCAGCCATGCTAGCAGCTTTAGTATGTTGATGTGTAGCGGATATTTAGCATCTTTGTTAAACGTGTTAGCAGTCGATATTTAGCACTAATCACAAAGTAGCTGTGGCTGCAGTGATGTTTCGCTGGTCTCTAGCCAAGTGAAGCATCTGTGATTGGGTGAAAATCTTGCCATTCTTGCAATTTCTCAATTTATTCACTCCCATGGTGACTGTATTTTGTGTGATGTAGACAGACAAGACATTTTTACATGTCACAATAGAAAGAGCACAGGTGGAAATAATAAAATTAATGATGGCTGGATTGCATTTAGATGCTTTTCAGGGTCTAGTATTGTGCACACTGTGGAGGCCTACAGGGACAAATGAATTCTGCAGTCGTTAATGTTATTAGGAGCACCTGTGTTTTTCCTTCTACAACCACAGAGTCATATGACTACAACAGCTCAACAAGTCTGCTGTGTTCAGTCCGTGAAACTACGACAGGTAGGCTGTGTCACACTTTTGACAAATAGTGTGCAGCTACACAACAAATTGTTATTACTGCCTACATTTCAGTTATCCAATAAAAACATGAACAAATAAAAACAGCTGAAAGCTAGCTAATCTCGTGGAGGTGAGCAGTTGGCCATGTAGGCTACAGTGAGTGATTTAGCGAGCTAAGCTAACATTACTAGCTTGGCTGCACCGCCGACATCTCAGGAAATTAAATGGTTATTGAGTCTGATTATCAGACTAGCACTGAATGAGCTTTTATCGATGAATATTATATACGGACATCGTTATCTGACTTGGAAGAATACAATGATTGTATTTGCTTTAAAATAACAATAATAGCCTAATTAAAATAAATCACAAAAGCGGATAAATTAGGCTACTCAGCTCTGTCGCTCTGTAGAAATGCTCTGAATTTCCATTTTAGCACCGCCCCCTTTAAGAGTCTGCTGAGTTTGGTTTGAAAATGAATTAGGCTAGCCAACTTAAACAATTAAAATATAATTTATTTTCAACCTGGCACACTGGTAAGTCTTTTATTTTGCCTTTTTATCTGTCTTTTATTATATTAGCCTATTATTTCTTTTCACTTTTTATTTTAATTTTATTTGTACTATTTTATTCTTCATTCCTCTATGTAAAATAAGTTGTATGCACTTTTATTTATCATACCTGTGTCTTGAAAAAAATAATTCATTATGTAAAGCACGTTGAGCTGCCTCTGTATGAAATATAAATAAACTTGCCTTGTTAAGGTCACACTTGCCTGCGGGGTGACTGCTGTTCAGGCTGTAACTGGCAGTTTATTCTAACCATAGACTGTATAATAAGTGAGCATCATCAGTGAAGCACCAAATGAACAAATTAGGTGTCAAGAAAGGAGAAGCAGCCTATTTCCATTGTTACAGGTGAGCTGACCCCACTTCTGTGTGGGGTCAATTGTAGCATTGAAATTTTGAAAAAAAAAAAACCCAAAAACATTTGATCAAATAGACAGTAATACAAGTGTAGCTTTAATTTGTTTAAAAAATTATGCATGCATGGTAACACTGTAGCCTACTTTTTGCGTCTTTTTTTATTGACAACCTCCCGACGTATGCAGGCTACTACACCACGTGGGCTGAATGTAAATAAAACGCAATCTGCGTGAAATCATGTGACCCCGAGCTGTTTCACCTGGAAAAGTAGCGGGATTGTTGGACTAATGTTGCAGCTCCACATGGTTATATGTGTTGCTTGCAGGCAGGAGCAGGGAGGGACGAGAGGAAAGGAGAATGAGGTGGGGAAAAAAAGCAGAAAGGGAGAGCTTAGGACTCCCCTTCAGGCATCCGAACAAGTCTGGACTCTTCTGCTGCGGCTTGTGTGCAGCTAAGCAAGGAATCGGGAATCAGAAACAGTGTTTCCTGCAGGGATGCAGCGACAGGAGTTCACTTTCTGAGCTACAAGTGGATGATAGTGGAGTTGTCTTGTGCTTTCTTTCTTTTTTTTTGAAGCTGTGACACTGGACACTGGTGACTGGGAATACTACCGCCACTGCACGAGGAGCTAAGGCTGGATATGCCACAGGTGGAAAGGTGAGGAGCGGCAAGCTGTGGCCCCGGTGCACCGAGCAGAGATCCCCCAGGTAAGATGGGGCAGAGGCGGGGAGATGAGGTCCTGCGCTGCCGGTGCTAAACAGAATTTAAGTTGTGCACGATTTGTAAGCTGCATGTCTGCATGGATTCGCGGCTACAGGAGTATCATAGCTTAATGACATGCCTGCGATATCATACATGTATGGATGAAAATGTTGATTTATGTGCGCATTAAATACTGCTAGACATCTTATCTGAATTGTAGCCAATACACCACTCCTTAGCCCACTGCTCTCCCTGCAGCTAAAGCTTTGGCTTTGAACAAGACCGAACAGAATAGATTCATCACCTCATTTTCACCCTTTCGGAAATTTAATATATCACACAGACGATTGGGTGAGGGTGATTAGACTTTTTAAAAAAAGCATTTCATGCATTTTTAAATGAAATAATGTCTAACCCCAACAAAACCTGTAATTATATGAATCTGCCCTTGCAAACACTGTCTGCATTAGTCTTCATTACAGTTGCACACAGGACAACGGGGGAGTGTACAGTACCACGCTGACCTCAGCTGAACTCATTTAGTTATAGGGCATTACTCCTGTTACACACCATGATGCTGCACAGACGAAATCTCACTCCTCCGCTTCCTCCTCTGCCTTTGTGTCTTGATTGGTTTCAATTGTCTGTTTCTTTTCTAAGTGATGCCTTTGCTGTGGTTTGACTCATGCAACAACAAGAAATCCCCTATTGGCATGGAATTAATGTCTGAAAAACCTTTAGCAGGACTGATTTAGACTCTTCCTCTCTGCCTCACTTTCATCCTCCCACTTTCTGGCTCATCTTTTCATTCATTGCATCGCTGCAGACATACCAAGTTTTTTGGCTCTGGACTGTACCAAGTGTGGCATCTATGGAGGACTGCTGCTGGTTACTGTGTGTTTGATGTGTTTGTCAGAGAACATGTTGTCCTCAGGAGAACATTATTGTCAGACCATCATTTTTTTAAAGAGTGATACTTTAAATAATTATATCAACAATGGGTCTTAACTTCTGCAGCCAGAACTTTTTTTATTTTGAGTGGATATGTACAATGGCCCCGGGAGCTCAACACACGCTGCAGATAGACACAACACAAGCAAATTAAGAAATATTTCACCAACTTGACAACACGTGCATCATTTAGGAAACATTCACCAACTTGACGATACACGAAAACCTCAACTTGACGACACATGTGACTAGCATTTAGAAAAAGGGCTGCGAGAAGCTCACAACACAACAGATGTAGGTTTTCCAGGGGAGACAAAAAAGTGATGCACACAGCTGGGACACGCTTGTTGTTGCCATGGTGTTTGGCCTATGAAGTTATTGAAGTCGGCTATCCGTCAGTAGTGTTAGAAAATCACCTAAAACTTAAGGTGGGTTTTTTTTGTGGCTTATTTAGTCCCCTGGAAATAGTTTCTGTTGCGTTGTGAGCTTCTAGCAGCACTTTTTCTAAATGCTGCATGATGCATGTATCACCAAATTGATATTTTCATGTGTCGCCAAATTGATTTTGTGTGTTGTCAAGTTGGTGAATGTTCTTCATTTGCTTGTTGTATCTATTTGCAGTGTGTAGAGCTCTTAGGGCCACTGTAGATATGTGTATACTGGTGCTGTAATGGCTCTTTACTGTACATGTGTTTATGTTGGATTAAACTAGCTACAAAGTATGGTTGCACAATTCACGATTGATCAATATTGAGATCGCGATTATTTATCCCGATTATTTATCACGATTATTCGTTGATTTTAGTGACAAAATATTTGTATTGCTCTTAAACATTTAAATAAAATGAAATTGGCCCAAAAGTGTTTGGATACAGTGACGCGCTGTACAGCGTCGCCGTTATGGATGTCTGAGTTGATGCTGGACGAGGATTCAGTGAGGTAACGGTAGCAACGTATGTGAACAAAAAAACATGAGTCGGTTCAGTAGTGGCGGGTAAACAACACGGACCGGGTTACTTAAAGGAACCGGTCTTCTCATCACTAATGACAGCTGCCTGAAAGTGAAGCCAAAACATATCGATCGCCCCCTGGTGGCTGGCTGTTAGTTTAGGAAGTGCTTGATTTGATATTTTATTAGAAACAATATCCGGCACTTTAATGAGGCACTTTACTGTGTACCTATTCTGTATTTTATATTATATTTTAGTGTACTTTGTGTACAGTGTCTGTATTGTTCTTCGTACTGTACTCGACATTGTGTATTGTATTGTTTGTTGTTTTATGGATACAGATGGAAATTAGCTTCTTGCTAAATCCGGTGCACCCATCTGATTAATATCAGTACACACTGTCCTTTCTATAAACTAGACTAAACTAAACTAATATGTAGCAGAGTTTTCTATGAACAGAGTGTGCATTAATAGCAGTCAATCATTTTAATTTAATTGTGGGAAGCCAAAGTCATGATCTCGATTAATATTCGATTAATTGTGCAGCCCTACTACAAAGGGGATTTTTGCTTTTTGTCTCCATTCATTCATGTCTCGCATGAATCGCAATGAGAAAACCCATTGATAGATGCAGTTATTTCCCTGATTTATTCCATCTGGCTTTTGTAAAACAGTAATTCAAAGCTTGTGAAATACTTAAAGGAGGATAAGATCAGTGCTTCTTTTGTAACTTGTTCTCACAAGGGGTCACAGAAGATGCCTGTTCTTAGTACTTTTGTTTAGTTTGGATGAAGAAACAGACTAATAATCATTATTAGCGGATGTGAGAGATGCTGTACTTGACTTGAGGGTAGAGGTCAAAGGTGACGGGATCAGTTTACCCTGTTTTTGACAGAGTAAAGCCGCCTACACGTGATCGGCTGTAGAAACGCTCTGCGCTGGCCGTGCCATTGTTTTCCTACGGGGAGAGCGGTGCCGCCCGACTACATGGAGCGCTACCCTCGGCGTGGCGCGCCGCTCGGAACCGCCGCTGTGCGCTGCGTTCAAAGTAAAAATTATTTCAACTTTGACCTAGTTGCGCTGACCTCTCAAAGCCCATCGAATGAGAAAACAGCTGACAGCAGCCAGAAGCAATGATGACGTTTACCTGTGATGTGCTTTGCCTCGGCGGTTTTGCTCTGATCATGTGAAAGTGGCTTACAGCTCTTCTGTTCTTGCCACCAGCAGCTTTTGGCATCCAATTGCACAAAATCCTTGTGTGTGTGAGCAAATTTGCAGGGGACTTTGGTAATTTACTGTGACACCCCGCCCTCCTTTGACCCCTCCGTCCCCTTGTCCACTTGTGTCACTCTCTGATGACTGATGTTATGCCGAGGGAGCCCGGTTCTTACACAATCCTGCACTCTGTCACAATGCAGTGGCCTGCCGCCCCCCCTGGGAGAATGGCATCTCTACTAAACCACAACTCTGTGATCCTGCCAGAGCTGAGCTTTCAGAAAGCACAGCCTCTGTGCAGCTCCCACCAGAAGCTCAGGGATGAGTCCTAATCTCTTTTTCTTCTTGTCTCTGAAAAGTCCTTTTATTGCTCTGTCAATGCCTTTGCTTACTGGTTGGTTTTTTCCACACTAACTCCTCTCTTTCTTCCTGTTGAGGATGGATCTTAGCAGCACTTTGCTACTAAGACGTTGACCTTTTAACCCATGTGTTTGGTTTTATTCCCAGGTGGCCTGTAGTGGGTGTGGACAATTACTTCATCCTTTTAAAATTCCAGGTGTGGAGTCTGCCCTAGGAATGTACTTGATGAATGTCTTTACATATGCGATAATGAAAAAGAGGCGTTTATCAGAGGAAGTGGGTTGCTCCCACAATTGGCATGTGATCTAGCCCATTATTTCAACAATTATTTGAAAATATACACCCAGAAAGATTGTATGTATAGAATAGGGTCTGGAAATAGAGTAGGCTTTGTGGGCGTGTTGTTGTTGGGAGTGGCAGGAAGAGGACGAAATCTGTTCTTTGTGATGCTTTCAACATTTACTGGCCACTTCTTTTAGTTGTCAGCTGGTGTTTTTAATGGCCCTCGAAATAATTAGTGCCTTTCAATTATGATCTGTTAAGTTAGCCAAGATGCAAGTGCTCAGAATAGACTGTGGCCTCAACACCTGGCTTACATAATGAAACCAGAAATAAACATTGTTTCATTAGATTCAGGATAGAGGAAAAAGAAAAAAATAACATCAAAGGTGAGCAAGCTGATGTGGCTCGTCGGGAGGTAAATGTACATAATTTAATTTTATGGGTGTAGAAATCTTAGAAAAACTTTGAATCTTGAAAAAGGAAAGGGGCATTACATTTGGAACATATTAAGCTTAATGTGTGTGCAGCGTGTTTGGGACAAAAACTCTGAAACCGTTGGGTTTGTGGGCTGAGAGGGAACAAACAGTTTCTTCTAATTATGAGCTTCTGGCTTCAGGCAATCAGAACATTTTTGTTCTTGAATAAATTAAAAGAGGAAATGGCCAACGGTTTCCGGTGTCTATTTTAAGTTATGCAAGTTTTTATAGTATTGCTGCACTGTGTGTACTATATACTCGGTATACAATATATGAAAGTACGAAAGACCCAAGCCCTCTAAAAACTTTAGCACCATTATTACTTCTACCAAAGAGGTTGTTTTTTTTGGTTTGTTTGTCTGTTTGTCAGCAGGATGACAGAAAAACTACTCGCCTGATTTTCATGAAACTTGGTGGAAAGGTGTAGCATGGACCAAGGAAAAACCCATTAAATTTTTCAAGATGGCCTTGGGCATGGCATGTCCTCAGTGGAGGTCTGTGCTCTCTGGGTGCACTTCTAGTTCTTAAAGGGATAGTTCTACATTTACATTACCGAGCGTTAGAGTAGAAGATTGATACAACTTTCATGTCTGTAGGTAAATGTGTGGAGACATTTAGCTTAGCTTAGCATAAAGACTGGAGACGGGGGGAACAGCTAGTTATACGCTGTCCAAAGGGTAACAAAACCCACCTGCCAGCACCCCCAGAGCTCACTAACATGTTGTTATGTTGTTTGTTTAATTCATGCAAAAACTAGAGAGTACAAATGACAAGTTGTGGTTTCATGAGGGGTTATGTGCCAAACTATTTCTTGGCTGCGTGCTGTGATTAATTCCACAACATTGTTTTTACACTTTAGTTTTTGTACTGATTAAACAACTGAGATAGCTGCTTCTCTCTGTTTCCAGGCTTCATGCTACACTAACAGGGGGCTGGCTGTAGCCTTATGAGATATGAGAGTTGTTTCAGTGTTTTTATCTAACTCTTAACAAGAAAGCAAATGCATTTCCCAAAATGTCAAACAATGTCAAACACTGATAGGCATAATAGCTGTAATACAGTACCACAACAAAGTGGGCACCCTTTAGCTTATAGTTTTCTGTCTGCTGTCATCAAGCCTCTCAGTATGTATCGACTACAGCTGTGTTTCATGTGGGCTAGTTCTCACGGAAACAGTCTGACAGTCAGTCTAGTCAGGTCAGTGTTCCAACAAAATGCAAACGACCAAATTCCAGATGATGTTTTTTTGTATTTCTATACAAGCTCAGAAAATCACTTCTTCTTTGTCCTGCTGGTCTCACTTATACATTTGGTTTCATGAACTTATGTGGTTTCTCATGGTTTTGATCCTGACTGTTTACTATAGCTACCAGAGCTCTCCAGAGTCGATCAGAGGATTTGTTTGTTGGCTCAACATCTGTCAGCGATTTGCAGAAGCCGCTGTGTTGTGCATCATCTCTGTAAAAAAAGGTGAATGTGAATAGAGGTTGTTATGAAAAGAAGTGCCTCGCATCCTTATTGGATTCCTCTCGTCAGATGGTGGCTGTCACTGATTGGCTGAGTGATTTGTTCATAACTTGTGAGCAGTGGTTGCTTGACACTGATGATGTGTAAAAGGTGACACAAGCCAAAAATAAAATCTACAATGAGAAAGTCCTGCATTATATATATATTTGTCTTAAAGAACAGCAAAGATCTGTTGCATTTTTTTTTCAAAATGGTTCATATTGTCCATAAAGTTCAGGCATTTGCATTCCAGATATACAAAGTTTGCGGGTGTTATGGGTCATGCTGTGAGTGGTATGATCCACTTCACTCCTGAAACAAAAAGAGTCCAATCTGACCAAAGGACTTGGATGAGTTTATCTGCTGTATGAGGGAGAGAGAGAGAACATGTATAGGCAGTATTGCATTAATGGTTTGTGTCTCTCTGCATATATTTGTATTAGTGTATGTCCACGTAGGTCCTGGCAGGCATGCACATTTGTGTAAATTCTAACTGTGTGTACACACCGGCCACGAATAAAACAATTTGCATGAGTGAATTACATATAAATTCAATGTAAAGACGCGATTAGACGAAAGTTATTGCCGGGTAACGTTTATGACGCAAATTACGCGCTGCGGATGACGCAAATGAGTTGAAAAATCAGAACTTCAGGGGTGAATGACGAGTTATGTTGGGTTTACACCAGGCAGGAATAAAATAATCTACTTGCTTTATTTGCGTGAGTTTGTATGCTGGAATATTTTGTTTCGACTCGCTTCATGTGCTCAAATTACACGTGTCATTTGTGCAACGTAATTTGCGTCAAATGTTATCAAGTTTTGTTTAAACCAGTTGGTGTTTGACACTGAGCAGGACATGAATGCAGATTTAGTCACCTCAAATACAATTGTTCAGATTTTATTCAAGACCCCAAGTTTAGTCAGTAATGACATTTTAGGATGATAAAAAGAATCAACACAGATGGAATTTTATCTGTAAGCGCCTGTAGTCCTGTATACTGTAAATGTCACATCACTGATGGTTAATTAATATTTGCATCTGACTGCTCTCAACATCAGTTTTTGTCAGATCAATGTGCAGAGGCAATAGAAACACATTGGCTATTTTTCTTATCCCATTCATGCATTCACCTGTTTTCAATTTAATGTCTTTTTTCTTTTTTTTTGCCACAGCGTGCAGTAATGTCACAGAGACAGACTTCCATCTGTGGTTTCACTCCTGGACCACAATTATTGAGAGCAAATGTTAGACATCCATTTAGTAACATAGCAGGGAGAAAATATAAAATGTGAATGTTAAAGTGAAAAAGCTTAAACTAAAGTTTATAAGCCACAAGGAGGCAGTATTTTGATTTGTTCTTTTGTTTTATGATCCCACTTATTCAAAACAGAATGGGACCATAGACTGTATGAGACATGTGGGGAGAGATGTTCACCACTAAAATAATTCAGAAATGATTTGTGCATAAATGTTGAGTTATTACAAATTCAGGATTTTGTTTTTTAGAAGGCAGTACAATCAAAAACATCAAACAAAGAGAGTTTACTGGGTAAACACAAAATACTACAAGTAATAGTAAAACTTGAAAGGCAAATATTCAGCATGGCATTGCCCAATGTGTTTCAAATATACATGGATTAGTGGCAGGATGGACAGAAATGGAAAGGAATGAGCTCAGAAATTGCAACAAAAAGGGGATTAGGTGTCTTGTAAAAGTTTGATGTTGTACTGTGAGTCTGTGATGTTTGCTGTCTCGTTTTTTCTTAAGTTACACACACTACTTGATAGATAATGTAATTCCTCTTGAGAAATATAATCTTATTAAAAGTGTTTAAGGAGGAAAGGCCACCCTGAAGTAAGATGTGAGGTCCTCAGGATGTCAGATAATCTGCTCATTACTC
>JAOVVB010043376.1:0-15024 GCA_028570985.1 Heterobranchus longifilis
AGGTCATTTCAGAGAGAGAGTGTTCCTATTGGCTGTTTTACAAAGTAGATGTGCATGCACGTCCCTGCAGATGGTGAAAGCCTGATTCAATGGAGGAAGTTCCTGCGGAAAAAGTGTCTATTCCAGCATTGGTAAAAACTGCCTATACTGCAAAGCAAGGAAGACCAAATCAAGAAGCCAAAAAAGGAAGGCAGACTTATCAAAAGAGAATCTAACAATAAACACAATAAAAAAAAAAGTATCTATATCGTAGGGCTGCACGATTCTGGATAAAATGAGAATCACAATTTTCTTTCTTTTAATTGAGATCACGATTCTCTGCCACGATTTTTTTTTCCAATATAAATGTTTATTGCACTTATTTACCGAATGATACAGAAGGAAATGCAACAAAAACATATGATGGTACCTGATATACTTACTTACATAATTATTATTTATATTATTGTTACTGCTGTTATTACTATTGCTGTTGTTATTGTTGTTTTTAACATATTATCATACTAATTAGCATAGTAAAAAAATATATAAATAATTATAAAATTGTAATACACAGCTCACCTGTTGCCAGATGTAGCCTGTACCCAAAACTTTGAAGCCTTTGCCAGTTGTTGAGGGAGCCTGCTTTACTTTTTTCTTCTAGCGGCAGGGAGGTGGAGGGACACCCGCCGGCTACCAGCCTGTTGTTCGGATCACTTTTTGTAACTTTAGCTAATGTTAGCTAGCTTGCTAAGGTCCGACAGCCAAATAACTTAGTCATTAGTGACTTAGTCAATTAGTGTATTTTGATGGCTTTAACTCAGAAAAGATGAGTGAAAAAGATGACAGAGGTAACCACAAATAATGGCAATGCATCATTATAGGTTATCAGACACTGATAATGTTTGTTACCTGACAAAAAAAATACTTTTTCTAGGCTATATTTGTGAACTTACTTTCCGGTGGTGACTGCGTAGAGTTGTGTCCGACTCGTCCTGTGATCCAAATAATTCCAATAACTCAGTTGTTTCAAAGTCCAAATGCAAAGTGGTTATTGAAATAAAGTAGATGATGAAAAAGACACGTTTTTCTTAAATGAAAAATCCAGTTTCAAAACAAACATTTCCACTGCGCTGCGGTCTGTTGCTGCTGGGTCTCCCTCTGCCTCCTCTCATCTGCAATGTATTTTACACAGAAAAAAATAAGCTGCAACTTGCCACAAACTGCTGCCAAACCTGACCTCAGTGACTCCGCGACTGCTGCAAATCGCTTTATACGGAAGTAGCCCGCTCAGTTCTTTTCAATGGAACGGTACACATAAAACCATTCTGCTCCGTTGATTTGAATGGCGATGTCCATTCTATCCAATTTAATTTCTATGGCTGCAGCCAAGATAGTCAGGAGAGCAAACATACGAGTGTGTTTTTCTGAGGCATTAGAGTAAGTGTGCTGAATTGAACGTGACTGCTTGACACTGACCCAGTGGCTCACGTCGTTTTCTCACATGTGAAACACAGTGCGGTTTGATAGTTCTGAATCCATTGAAAGGCTTATTTATTTGGAGTGTTTACGTTTAAGTGTATTGATTTAGTTTCACTTGACTCTTCCCCTCCCTACACTTCATTTGAATTAACCATAACCGAAATAGATGGGGCATGAAACACGAGCATCCATACACACTTGAACAGACACAGTGGCCTCAAGTGCTGCAGGTGCCGTAAAGTAAACAGTCTGTCTGTATTTGTCTCCTCCGCATGTCTCGATGATGTTGTGACTGTAGTTTCTCGCGGGCCCTTTATCTGCTGTGTCAGCCATGATATATTCATTAGGGTTGGATTACAGAGAGTGGGAGGGGATCAGGTTTTTGAGTGGGTTGTAATCCCCATACACTGGCCTAATTTAATCTCACCTACTGTGCCATC
This sequence comes from Heterobranchus longifilis, assembly GCA_028570985.1. NCBI lineage: Eukaryota > Metazoa > Chordata > Actinopteri > Siluriformes > Clariidae > Heterobranchus > Heterobranchus longifilis. Next base: position 1,902 of record JAOVVB010043376.1, read on the forward strand.
CTATTACACACTACACCCACCACATGTGTGCAGACGCTGGCTGGAGGACAGCGTGATGAGGGGCGGGCAAGGTTAAAACAGGGTAATGTCAGACAAGAGGCGCGGAGACAAAGAGGGAGGATTGTAAGAAAAGAGCTACAGAGAAAAGGAATTGATTATAAGCAGCAGGAGAGAGATCCAATTACAGGGAAAGAAACAGGAAATGTCAAGGAGTAAAGAAATGTCAGACAAAAGTGGAGACAGATTTAGAGCAGTGTGCTCTTTAAGTTAGTTTTCATAGTAGCAGCAGTCGTGTTGCTTCTTTCCCCTCTGCCTCGTCTCTCAGAACGCATAGGAGGACATTTCTTGCATCATATATACATGCAAGAAACCGTGCATCTCTAAAATGTCATACTTTTTTTTTAAATTTTGGCATTTGAGCCTGTATTCAGGGCCGGATCTATGCACAGGCATTAGGCACATGCCTAATTGGCCTCCTTGCCACTCGGGGCCCAGCCAGCCAGAGGGGTAAAGAACATCAATGCATAATATAGGGCTATACTTTCCACTATAATTAAATTAATAACTAACATAACTAATATAAATAGATACGCTAAAACATAACTAACTAACGAACTAAATTAATGAGCATAATAATGCAATTAAAAGTAATTTATTGATTTACCAAATATAAAAAAATGTGTGTGTAGGAGGGCCCAGAAATAGTCTGCCTAGTGTAATCTATCCATTTAATCCAATTGACATGAAACACGGGGGAAGGGGGGGGGAGATTTTCCTCACGTCATTTTCTCGTCCCATGCAAGACTGTATATGCCTCAGCTGGCGCTGAAACATTAAGATTATCACTTATTTATTTCATTAACACCATCATAATCAGAATTATTGGCATTGCATGTAGTGTATTTTATTTCACTTGTTTTGTATTTCATTACTCGGCCTGTGCCCTCTATCATACTTATTCATCTTTATTGGGTTAAAAAAACCCCAAAAAAAACATTTTTCAGTTTGGAAACTGTCCAGTGTGCCTTCTGCTTAATATATTTTGGGATGCCTCCCCATCTCATTATATTTATTTGGCCAAGTTGCAAATAATTTGCATGTCGGGTAGACTTAACAGAGTGAAGTAAGGGTTTATATAACCTATTCTGCTGTTTTCTTTACCATTTATGACCTACATCCCTCTCACCATCCCTCCTTATCTGCTCATAGGCGGAATAAATCGGGCCATGTTAACCTGCTACAATATCTACCTGAAATCTAAATCTCTTCTTGTTATCCTCTTCTAAATGCAGACTTTTAAATCAGGTTGGTGTTGGAGTTGTTTGAGTTTGCTCCCTGAATTGATCAGGGGTAATTGGGCATGGCGCTACAGAGAGCCTCGCACAGTGCCCGGGCTACAATAATGAGACTCTATATTTAGCTATAAAACTGTCTGTTTACATCAGCCATCATGCTCTGCTACACAGCGGGGTGAATTGAGCAATTGTGTTTTTGTGGCCAAACTTGCAGGGCGCGCTTTCATGTAGCGATTTTAGTAAATCATTTGTAGAAGTCTGTGCTGAAGAGAGGACCGACTGATGTAGCAGGAAGCGATAAGGAGACATGGGGTGAGGCTCCTTGTTAATACGAGGAAAAGATAAAAGGCGCGATCCCCAAGAGAAAACACAGGAGCAACAAGAAGGAAAAATAGATTTATTCAGGGGGGCAGATGTCACATCGGGGGAAGGAGGGAGATGAGAGAAAAGACGAAGAGCAGAAAACAAACCACATGGAGAGAATAGACAGAGGGCCCGGATATAGTTAACAAGCTTAACGAGGTAATTATACACATAAGCAAAGACCTCATCCTCCAGGCCCTACACCGCTGGGTGGGGCAGGGAGAGGAGGTGGTGTACTAGGAGAGAGGGGGGAAAAAAAAGGATGTTTATTATCAGTAAACTTTTTATGTTGATTGCACCATTGAAGTGTGATGCTGCTCAGGGCGACGAGCAGGACGTGTGAGAGCGCGGAGGTTAAGATGAGAGGACAATGTGGGGGAGAAAAAGAGAAGAAGATACGGGGAGCGGAGAGAGAGATGGGAGGGGAAAGGACAGAGATCCTGTAGCGATTCAAATGTCAGAGTGTGCAGAGGCAGCCCTGCCAAGCGTGTGCACGCGCGCACACACACACACACACACACACACACAGCTCACCTGCATCTTCTCAGGGTGTGTACAGAGTGAACACAACCCCAAACACAAATAGTAGAACTGCCTGCAGACTGAACACCAGAAGAGAATGTTGGCCTTGTATGATGTTTCTGCCAACCACGGAAATGTAACATTTGTATGTTTCATATGTCATATGTCATATGTCATATGTCATATCAATGTTTCTGGGTGAGAATGCTGCCACGCTGACCGCAGCTCACCACTATTAAAGAGCAACAAATCCGGGGTGAGAGTTCAGGACAATAACTTTTTTTTATTATTTATGTTGATTCATTTGCATAACAGACGCCCTTATTTTAACCAAACTATGATGTTTTTCCTAAACTTCCCCACCTAGTTTTGTTGCCTAAACTTAGCAGTAAGTTTTGTTTGAATTCATGAAAAATGAGAACGTAGTGAAGCGTCATAGTTTAGCACGGAAAAGTGACGGAAGTGCCGTTTGTATTTATATGCTTTGCCATGAGCTCACGCTGATATCTGCAACACATGAAATGTACAAATGTAACATATCTGTGGTTTAGGAATCGTACAATACCAACATTTATCATTTGAGTTGGACTGAACTGACAGGATAAAATCAGCATGTGTTGGGATGATTTCATTCTCAATGGCTACCATATATCATCCATCTTTAAACATCCTCGTAACTTTTTCTCTCTCCGGCGCTGCCCCCATCCCTTCGGTTTTTCCATTCCTGCTCCAGCCAGTAGTCCAGACAGTGCTGTGTTTTATTTATGACTGTGTCGTGAACACTGCTCTGACCGGCCCGTGGTTCAGAGGGGGACAAACACTCCCAACACCGAACGTTAGTGACAGGGCTGTTAACTAGCACACTGTTCCCTGTTGTTTCGGCCCCTCAGCCTAGCCTGCGGCGCCCGTCCGCCTCCGCAAGTGTCAGAAAAGCTGGTTTCTCCTTTCGGTTTGAATAAAGGAAAAAGACTCGGAGGTGTTCGAGAAATGTTGTCATGCAAAAGCTGTGTTTGTTTGGCTACAGAGCTGGCTGGCAGGGAGCTGCTGACGTGCTGTGTGGGTGTCCTATATAGGAAACCAGCACGATCAGCATGTTTTAAGCCATGCTATCATGGGATGGAAATGATTTAGATATCTGCCACTATAGCAAGGGGATTCAGTGCGCCAGAATATTGCCACCGGTCTGTTTTCTCCATGAGAAGGTGTGTGTGACTGTGGGAGTATACACGAGAGTATCAACAGCTGGCCGCCGGCGTCTTTGTTTTTGCGTGTGTCTACAGTATAGACGTGGATTGTCAGACCTCGTTGGCCTAACTCTCTATGAAAATCTCATCAACCGGTTGCTTAGCCGCAGGGAAAGGTCACCGCAGCTTCCTCTGCATCCCTGTGGCCACTCTCTCTGTTTCTATCTGTTTTTCTTCTGCCTCTCCCTCCTCTCTCTCTCTCTCTCTCTCTCTTGCTGGGATTGGGGCCGAACCCTTTCTGTCATCTCTCATAACAGAAGCAAAATGGGAGAGAAAGAGAGATGAGAGAGTGCGGTGGAGTCGTGGCCACAGCTGGGGCTTCAGTGTATGGGGCATTACCCCGGGAGGAAGAGGAGGGGGGAAAGGAAGGAAGGAAGGATGATGCAGGAGGAGAGGAGCGAGGAAGGAGAGGTGCAGTGAAGCTCTGCAAAACAATATAAATAGAGCAGAGATGAAACAGCTTCCTCACTTTTTTTTTTTTGCTTATTCACTCTGTCTGCCTCCTCGAATAGATAATATGAAACCAGATATACATGTCACTCCCTATAACCGTCTGACGGGAGATGACGCACGCACAGATGCAAACACGGGATGGAACAGGTTGTTTACTCTTTCATATTGAGCCTTGCTGAAAATTGCGGCGCGTTCCGGAAAATGTCACGTCCTTGATCTCTTTGCACCACTACACAGTGGTGCGTGGAGGGGCTGGAGCTGTGTGGGGACGTGGGGAGGGGGATTTGCAAGAGACAGGGGTCTGCAGCAGAGACGGGGCTGTGCGCCACAGATAACACTGCAGCCTTTTGATGGAGCCGGGCCCTCCTCTGTTGGAGAGCACAAGCCGCTCCGCCTCAAATAGATCTGCGCCGCAGACTCCATTGGTAATGATTGGATTTAGTTTACAGAGGAGAAATGGTTTGCTGATGATAATGATAACAGATGCGATGGGAGTTAGTCAGCCACTTAGGGTCCAGGGATTGTGTCGATGCTGTGCCAGCCTGCAAATTTCCCTTCATATATGGGACGGTCTCTCTCTCTCTCCGGCTTGATAAAAGTTGATGGCAGAGGTTGATAGAATGCTACCTGTAATTACATTGTGTATGATGTTGGCTGCGAGGTTGTAATGAAGATGTAGTGCAGCACAGATGGAAGACAGTGTTCCATAACCTTCTTTCTATAGCGAAAGAAGGGTGGGGTCTATAGGGGAGGGGGTGAGGTAAAGGAGTTCAGGGAGAGGAAAAGGGGAGTTTCATACCGATGTAAGGAGCGAGAGGCAATCAGCAGGGAGCAGAGAACAGAAGTGAAAGAGATAGAAGAGCGTAAATAACAGCCAGACTTTCAGCAAAGACGGCAGTCAGTCAGAAAGGAGGAACTCTTTCAAGTGTGGGTAGCATGTAGACACAACCGGGGAACTGGAGAAAGCCAGAGATGGAGACACGGGAGACAGGAGATGAAGAGAGTATAAAGTACAGATATATATGAGAGAGGGAGAGAGAGAAAGAGAGAGAGAGAGGGAGAGAGAATGGGGGGATGGGGTGAGGAGGATGAACATGAGGGAGGGGGAGGGGAGAGAAATATTTTCTGTGTGCGGCTGAGCTGGAGTCAGGAGGTTGTCATGGTGATAGCGGGGTGAGAAAAGGAAAGGGAGGCAGGGGTATTGACGCCTAGCCCCTAGACACTGCACACACACACACACACACAAACACACACACGGATACATAGTACAACAAACAAAATGAGTCATGCATAACAATACTGACCTGTCACATCCTAAGTAAACACACACTCGCACTTTTACGCACAAACCCACAAGCGCACACACAGGTGGTGCACACAAGCGCAGTAGCTATAATACCATGCAAACTCTGTTTCCCATGTCTCTCTGCTGTCTTCTATCCTCACTCAGGCTTATTTGAATGGCAGGCAAATACCCTTAAACTGACTTGTCTTGCCAGACAATTAGCTAAACCAACCTTCAGTCTGCTGCTGCATGCATATGTGTGTGTGTGCAGGTTTGCGTGCGAGTCTCCACATATCTGAGCTTTGCGGTTTTCCTGTGCGTGTTGATGACACAGAGAGATGAGAGAAGCAGAAACACGCTGATGTAGAGACGAGAAGCAGCTCCAGTGGGGCATGGTTTTCTGAGCCAGCGCACACACTTATATAATCATAATTTGTATTTGTATATTGATTATTTTAACACAAAACTTGTATAGAACAAAACTGCAGTAAAAAAGCACAAACTTATCACTGGATGTACTGAACTGGATGTAGGTGCATTACTGTCTGTGACCTGTTAGTAGAGAGAGTGTTTATAGAGAATAGCAATTTACTAAGATGACGAATCTTGTGAACTTTATTGACGTTAGACGTTCTGCAAGTCTGACTAAAAATATCTTGAATACACACACGTACATTTGAAAGATTGACTTGTCATTGCGGTTTGGCGAGAGACTGTGAAGCATAAAAGAAATACAGCAAAGTGCAAACACAGCAGGAAGGGGGAAAAGATTTCCAACTTGAACAACAAACAAATCAATAAAATTCCCCACTCCGAATGTTAGCACTTGTATAAAATGTTGTTTTAGTTGCGTCCTAACAGAATACAATGCTGGAATGTGGAGTTAGGTTAGATAAATTATCCCACAGTAACATGAGACTGTGATCATTTTTAAAATCTGGATTTGGGAGACTAGACTGTTTAAAAAGAGCTACAATATCGGCCATTTCCTCTTCACTCCTTCTCATCCATAAACACGCAGCAGCACAATCTTCCTCTCTGATTCCACTCGATAGACATTTACTAGCTGTTTAGGGGCGTTACATCTCCTGCCTCATCCCCAGAAGACCTTGGATTTGATTAGATGAGGAGCACTTAAGGGGAAGTGCTGCTTTTGCAACTTTCAACAAAGTTAATGGGATTGCTAAGAAGCCGTTGTTTGACCTGGTTAATCATTTCAAAGATGCAGATCACCTGGTCTTGTGTGCTGTTTTGCTAAAACTGCATCTCCTCCACCTCCGCTGTAGTCCGTTAACTGCATGGTTATGCTAGTGGTGTTTCAAGAGCTGTTTTGGTTTGCTTTCGTTGTAAAGAATTTGCGATTGTTTATATTTCTCTCTTTTGCATGGCTTTGATTAATATTACTGTGGCAGTGCTGGTGTGCGTTTGTACAGTCGCGTTAACTATGTCTGACGTATGTTTTCATTCACAGACTTTCAGTAATTTCATGTGTGAGTTCTCCATGCCTCCGGCATCAGCCACTTTCCCACAGTCGTTGAGCCACCGGGGCCCTTCTATGCAAATGTGTTAGCAAAGCACTATGTGTGACCTTGCCCTGCCAGCAGCTCATTTCCCTGAAGTGGTGAAAAAGACAGGATTACTCCAACCGAGGGAGACCTTGACAAATGTTTCTGGAAACGTCTAAATCTTAGCAATGAGCTGTCTGCGGAGAAGCTTAAGGCTAAAAATTGCCTTGTTGAAATATTGTGAAAATAGGGCTGGGCGATATATATCGTCAAAACAATATAAAAATGTCTATTGTATATATTTTTCTGTATTGTTTCTATCGCAATGTTGAAAAACCACCACATGGCAACATTTGCATCATTTGGACGACACTTTACGTTCTGATCCCAGCAGCTGGGAGTGAAGCTGGAGCCAACCGTAGAGGCGATGTTTTGCTAACATGGAGTATACAAAAATAGGCTTTACTGTGTGGTTATTTCATATAGAGACGGAGCACATTTAAGCCCCGCCCACACTCCATTGACTTTGTATTGCATGAGGGTGCATCATTGTCAATTCTGTCTGCTAGCAAACAACAGAAAAATGCCTAAAAGCTTTTGTGAGGTGGGATACACTACCAACAGTATAAAGAACCCACAACTACATTTTTATAAGCTGCCGAACCGAAAAACTGATCTTTTAAGAAGACAGTTGCATACAGTTGCATTACAGTGGCGGCGATGTTTTCCCCTCCAGTTTACAGACCTATGTCTCTGTCTCTATAGCTATTTATTTATTGAGTTACTAGAAAACATGCTACATCTTGATATATCGTTATCGAGATATGAAATGTTCTATATCTGGATAGAAGATTTTGGCCAGTCCTATGTGAAAACATCATTAAGAACCTGAGACACATACATTTCTTCAAAACAAAGATTTTCAGTTATAGTCTTTTTTTTCCCTGAGTCATAAATATCTCAAATGTCTAGAACCTGTTTTGATGGAGGTCGTAGGTCACATACACACACTCCGCCCCTCTCCTCGGGGTGTGGCGTGCCGTTTGTCCCTGCGGAGGCGGCCACGTGTCCTTGCGTGTCACACGAGTTGCTCGCAGCTGAGTCCTCCAGCGCTGTACGGGCCACTTATCACCTGACCCGAGGGACCACTCCCTCCTCCTCCTCCTCTCTGTCTGCTGAATGACGGACTGCACAGCCCCTCCCCACTACCTGCAAACGCAAACCCCCACCTGCACACTTGATGCAACCCAGACACACACACGCATATGGGCACACATGCTCCCACTCACATGTGAGGCTCATCAGATAACCTGCAGCCTTCTCTTTGAGGCTCATACAGCTTTCTCTTCTACCGCTTTATACTATATTTATTTATGCATGGCTGACTTGAATAACAATGTGACCTGTACGGAAAAGTAAAGTCATGTAAATGCTTATGTTTTGTGCCTTCACAGATATGCTATGGTGTAGTTATTCAAGCATGTGCTTCGGTGTGTGATTTCCCTCTGGTGCTGTTGCACACTGTTTGTGTTGTTGTAGCTGGTTTGTCATCTCCAACAGTGTTAAGCTGCTGCGTCTGGTTTCAGGGCTAACGCTGATAGATACTATACTGATGTCAGCTTCTTTTTACTAGCCTGCCTGGCTCCAGTCTGATCCCCAAAGGCTTTTTCTAGCGCACACGTATAAAATCTCCCTTGCACCCGTCTGATCTCCCTCTAATTTTTCTCTCTCTAAGGGATGAATGGCTGCATACACGGATCTACACTGAGCTTCGCTTCACACAAACAGCATATGTCGTCACAAAGGTAGAGAGAGAGAGAGAAAGAAAGAGAAAGTGGCAGTGAAGGTCAAAATGCACGTCAAATAAGGAAAAACACAAGCGAGGCTGTTGGCTCCAGAGGAACAGGAGAAAAGGGGAGAGGCTGACTGTGAGAGATAAAGAGAGAGAGAGAAAGCACGGGGCTGTAGGATGGAGCAGGAGGAGATAAAAGGAAGCAGGGAGGGGAAAGAGGGAAGGTCACTCCTAATAGCTCTTCCACATAATTTCATAATGTCATAATTGCCCCTATTTACTCAAGCTAACGCCATCATCTACAGACCATTCTGTCACAAGAAAGTATCTTCATAAACTGCATGTGTTTGTTTATTGCGTGTTCCTGCTGCACACAGAGTGCACAGCAATGTTCCTGTGAGGGTGTGTGGTGTGCATGGGGGGCGCTTGTATGGATCGCATCTTATATCTTGTGCATGACACGGAGGGTGTGTCCGTAATTATGGCGCTTTGTGCTGCAGGCAAAGAATCTGACTGATGCTGCTGCTAATGAAGCAAATGACGCCCACAGGAACCAGTGCAGCAGTGTGAGGAGACTGTGTGTGTGCGCGCGCATGTGTGTGTGTGCACGTGTGCATGCATGCATGCATTGGATGTAAATGTACTGTATGTATGTGTACATAAATACATTTAGGGATGCAGCGAGTATTTTTATTATCGATTAATCTGCAGATTATTTTCTCAATTAATCGATTCATCTTTTGGTCTATAATGTTGTGTACACACCGGGCGCAAATAAATTAATTTGTGCGAATGAATTACATATTAAGTGAATGTAAAGACGTAATTAGATGCGAGTTCTGGTCGAGCTATGCGAGTGACGCTCATTCGTTCATTCGCATGAGTTGAAATATCTGAACTTCTGCGGTGAGCGTCGCAGCAAACGTGTAAACGAGTAATCGCGGGAATGAAACGAGTCAAAACTGAAGATCCCAGCATCCAAACTCGTGCAAATTAAACAAGTAGATTATTTTATTCGTGTCTGGTCTGAACACCCCATAAAATGTCCATAGCAGTTTCTCAAAGTCCAAGTTGATGTTTTTGTTTTGTTTTGTCATATTCAGTTTAATATGATTTAAAACACAGAAAAGCAGGAAATCTCCATATTTGAGGGACTGAAAAGAGCATTTTCTACCATTTATGCATGTAAAATTACTTTATCGATTATCAAAATAGTTGCCGATTATTTTTCTGTCAATCGACTAATCGATGAGTCGACTACAGCTCTAATCTCATTCAGTGTACAGAAATGATTTGATCTGCTTCTTTGTTGTCTGTGTTCGTTTTTTCCAATGAGACCGACCAATGGGTCTGTTTTCTTTCCATTTTTATCGAGATTACAGGTGAATTGAAAGGAAATCACAAAAAAGAGATTCAATATTGCAGCACCGCCCACATGTTGTGCACCAGGCAACCATTGATCTTCCCATTCAAAAGTCTTATCTACCCAAACACACAAACCTACCATTCTGCTCCATTCTGTTTATTTTTCCTTTTGGATTATTGATACCATACATCTCCATTTCCTGTGACTAACTGACTGACAGGCAAGCCATAAGCAAATTAGCTTATCAGTTGTGGACTTAAGTGAGCAGCAGCTAACATGCTAGAAGCAGAAAGAGCTGGAGGCGGCACTCCATCTGCAAGACCTGCTCCATTAGCTGACAAGAGAGATTAGCTGACCTTGCTGACACACAGGCTGATCTTTACTGATACACACTGCAGCACACACATGGGCTGGCTTGCACACAAGCACACGCACATGCACGCACGCACACACACACGCAGGGAATCTGATACACTATTACATTAGGGGTAACACCCCTACTTTTGCTTTTGATCGTTACAGAGCTTTTACTGGTCAGTGATCCCATAACCAGATCTCTCTCTCTCTGTCATTTACACTTTTTTTTTGTTCTTTCCATCCTGCTTCTTTCCTTCCTTCTTCTTTCTGTCTTTGTTTTCACTTCCTATTAATTTTTCATCCTTTTTATTGTTGACTTTGTTGTCAACCCCCCCCTTTGATCTCCCGCCGGTGTTGCCCTTCTTTCTCTTTTTTTGTCAGTTTTCCGTCCCTCCATCCCTCCATCCCTCCATCCCTCCATCCCTCCATCCCTCCATCCCTCCATCCGCCTCTCCTCTCTTTCTCCAGCCCTCACGGATGTCTTAATGAGTCCACTCCCTTCACCTTCAATTATTCACCACTTCTTTTATTCCACTATTCCCACTATGTCTTAAGGGGAAAAAACATCAATAAATAAATCACGCCAGCAAGAGGTAGCTTCTTTTGTAGTCTTGGCAATAGGAGGGATGACTGTATGCGTGTTTATTGGTGTACAAAGGAGAGAGAGAGAGAGAGAGAGGGAGAGTAGAGATTTGTAGAGGACTTTGGGAATCTTGTACTGTTTTGTATTTGAACTTTCAGTTGGATGACTGTAAATTATTTCACCTCATAAATCTTTCAGCAACTTAAACACTTTCTGGCAAGTCGGTGTGTTATGTGCATCCACATGTCTGTTTAAGTGTGTGTACATAGTATAGATGTGAAGACATCCAGTATTTGTACTTACACATGAATGTGTGTGAATGCGTGTGTGTGTGTGTGTGTTTGAGGGAGGGCCTGTCGGTGTGCGGCAGCACATGAGTGAGTGAGTGTGTGTACGTGCGTGCGCATATGTAAGTGATACCGCAAACCCGTTAAGTGTCCATGTGTGTGAATAACTGAATTTGTATGTGCAAGGGGGGATGCTGTGTGGAGACCCTGTTGTCATGGCAACCAGGATAGAGAGATGGAGAGAGAGTGGGCGGTTGCCCTCACGGCTCTTCTGACAACCTTTATTTTCTCCAGCTTTGTGTCACTCCGATATTAACCCTTAACCCTTGACAGAACGAAGGGGGGGGGGGGCGGGGTGGGGCCTTCGAAAGAGGTGCAGGCGTTCGGAAACTGAGGAAAATATGGCGTGCATTCTATCGCGGCATTTGACACTATAGTGGGAGTAGTTAAGCATCTAACGGCCAAGCGTATGCTAATAGTGGTATTGATAAATGTGCTGTCTGTGTACTCCGATTCCAGATAAGCTGTAGCTCTGCAGCTTCTTCTGCTGGTAAATTTCCATTTGACCACGGATCATCGGTCTTGAAACACGTTACTTGGCCTTTTAAACAAAGAGTACCGGCGTGAGGGAGATATTGGTTTCCCACTGTGCTGTAAACCCCCTTTATCCATTAAAGTTGCAAATATTGAATTAATCAGCCACGTTGCAAATTGTCCGAGGCAGAGTGCTACCGCAGCAGTTTATTAAATTGATGGAGAGAAAAGCCGTTGAATATAGTTAGAAGAGAAGGAGAGGAGAGAAAGAAGAATCTGGGAAACGAAAAGTGATCGGAGGGGGGAATTGAAGAAAGCTTTTAGTGTCAGCTACCAAGGGGGCTGAGAGAGGAGAAGAAGGAGGACTGATAAAAAGGTGACATGAAAATGGGTACTCATCGTTCTTGGACAGTCCCCATTATGGGGCTCGGCTCCTAAGTAGAAAACGTGAGAGGCTCGTAGGAAATGCAATCTTCACTGTGGTTGAATTGATGAAAGACACATCTGTGTTATGAAGGGAATTGTGGAACCGAGCAGAAACAGGTAGCCGGTATTATTTCACCATGATTTGTGGTATTTTTCTGCTGTAGCGACAAAGTGGGCCTGAGACTTGTCTCACTGCAACAGGCTCATGCATTAAGTATGACCCTGCCAGAGAGAGGAAGAGTGGAGGGAGGGGAGGAGAGGATCAGACAGCCGCACCAAAGACACCAGGTATATAGATGGACAGCATCAGTCTGGGGCCAAACCAAATGTATGGCAAGAGGGGGTGTGCATGAATTATGAATTTGGGTGAATTTAGGGCAAATTGTGCAGACAGGAAGGGGATTTCTATGAATAATTCACTCTGCAGGGGGCCTGATCATCTGCCCCCCACCAGCATCACCTTGTTTCTCAGACCTCCACCCCCCTCACTTTTACTATCCGTTGACCCTTATAATCTCTCACTGCCTTTCTCCTGTAATGCCTATCAGTGCATTTCTCTCAGTGAGTGCTCTCTTTGTTTATGTCTAAATTGCTCCATCTTCCCCCTGTCCCTCCGTCCGTCTCTTTTCAGCCTGATGTTTCTTCAGACAGACGAACCCTGGGGGAGAAGTAGGGGGTAAAGGGGGGCATGTATTCATTTATTTTTTCTCCTCTCCCTCCCACCTTCCGTCCCGCATCCTCTCCCCCCTACACATCTTCACAGCTGGAGGTAGTTAATATTTAAAAGCAAGCCATGACAGGACACAAGACCTGCACACATGTTTGAACATGCACACAAACACGCACGCACGCACAAATCCAGTAGAGCGGCACATCTGATCAAAGTACAGAGAAGCTTTCAAAATTTATATTTGCATGACTCACTGTGTTGACAGAAAATATACCCGGCTATACATTCATCAACATAGCAGCTCCTCACACGGATACATGAGGATATGAAGCAAACCGGAAAAGTCTCTCATGTATATGTGGGTGGTTGGCACGATGGGGATTAGAATATGTGTAAAACTCGAAAAAACATGATTTGACTCTTGAGATTTGATCTTGTGTG
>JAOVVB010043403.1:0-15022 GCA_028570985.1 Heterobranchus longifilis
ATAGAAGAAACAAAACATTATTAAATGTATAACACATCCGAAAAAGTGCCAGAACTGATGGCAAAATTCATGGTCTTGATTTTCTCTAATGCAGCAGGTGCAGATAGGAATAAGATTCAAGCTGCATCCTAATGGGGAATATGGGGTTATATTTATTATTCAAAAAAGTACGACAAGCACTTAAGGTTACTTTTTTTTTTATGTAAAAATATACAATGCTCTTCTTAAGGTGAAATTTTATATTGCAAAATTATGTAAATGCAGATACATCTATTTCAGCCAACAAAAGAAAAAATTACCAAATTCTAACACTGATTATATTTTTCATATAAAAACATTTAGAAAAGACATGTTAATAGAGTAAAGTATGAAGTAAATGGACATTAAACCTCACTTTACCTTAATTTATTATTCCTCTTGGCACCCACTGCTTTAAAAAAACGAAACTGAAAGTAACTCTCTTCTTTTTGCTGCCTTCCTTGATAACATTCTTGTGACCCATGGTGCTGACTTTGCTAAATCTTGCACAAAATGCCAAAAAAACAACAACACACGCCACACACATGCCACACACACACACACAAGTAAACTCGCTTCACTTGGCTCTCCACTGACACAAACAAGGCTATCTAAAGTATGTGTGACCGGCTTTGTAGCTCGTATGCCGAGAATGCTTCGAATGCAAGGCAAATTTCTTCAAAAACATTTGTTCCTAAGGTGAAAATACGCAAGGCAGATTGTCTTATGTTGACGTACCACTGTATATAAAAATTTTATTTTTTTTGGCTAAACAAATATTGCTTGAGATGAATCAAGTTAGAGAAAAAGTAAATCATTATATTTTTACCTAGATACTTAATTTAAGTTTTAAAGTGTTGTGTTTAGAACCATTAAATATACAATTATTTAAGAAATATATTTTTCAAATGATAAGCATTTCTTTGACTGTCTTATTACCTGTATTTAAAATCTGGCTCTTTTTTCTAAACTTTCATTTTGTTTTTGTAACAGACATCAACTAATAGTTTAAAATGGTCTTCCTTCATTAACAAAATATATTTTACTTATTGGTCTTATTTGAAACTATGAATAAGTTACTTCTATCTGTGTTTTCTATTTGTTCAAAAAGTTGGTTTCCCTAACAACCAACTTGGAATACAGTGAAACTTAATTGAAACACCATGGCAACCACCTGGGACCTATTAATAGCCAACTAGCAGCATTTTTTATTGTAACACGTCATCCCAGCTTTTAAATCTTTACATGTTTAAATGTTTATAGAAACCAAGTAGCCACTTGCTTGATAGGTTAGCATAGTAACCATCTGACATGGCAACCACATGAAATGTCATAGTGTTTTAGCATTTAAACACTTTAACCTTAAATTGTTTTAATGTGTAAAATTTATCCCTCAGATATAAATTTAGTTACAAACGTTTACAAACAATTTTTAAATTTTGCAGTCAACAACCACAGAAAATATAATATTTAACACTTTAAACATTTTTAGAGGGCTCTGCCAAGCAATCAAATTTAATCCATGATCATTAGCCTTTTAGTTCTTTCTGCTGGCACTCTTTATTGATTAGTTTTTGTTTTGTTTTGCATCATTTTTATTTGATTGTTTTCAGGAGAGCTCTTCAGCTGGCGAGGCAGCTAAGGGATCGGGCAGTGGAGGCTCAGGCCTGCTACAGCCTAGGCAACACCTACACTCTACTGCAGGACTATGAGAGAGCTATAGATTATTTCCTTAAGCACCTCATCATTGCTCAGGACCTCGGTGACCGGTACATGCATATTTGCCTTGCACACATCTTAACTCCTCATGCTAATTATAACAATTATTTCACCAAAAAACAGATTGGTCTGTAATCTTATTTAATTCAATCCAATTTAATTTGTATAGCACTTTTACCAGTGGTCATTGTCACAAAGCAGCTTTACAGAATCAAAAGAAAATTATGGAAATTAATATAATAAAATGATCTATTTTAATCTATTCTAATTTACCCAATGAATCTGATAAAGTTAAAGAATTTGTTGCACTTCAAAACAAAGAAGCTGAAGAAACCAGTTTGAGCTGAATTTAGCTTTGTTACATGGTGTGTTATCCTGTGGTCATAAGGGACATAGTCAGCAACAATACTCGGGCAGGCTGTGGCATTTAATATTCAGTTGGTATTAAGGGGCCAAAAATGTACAAACAAAATATCCCCCACATCATTACCACCAGCAGCTTGAATCGTAATACAACGCAGGCTTTACCCATGCTTTCATGTTGTTTATACCCTTACCCTGCCAGCCGAATGTAGAAGCAGAAATCGAGACTCATCAGGCAAGGCAAAATTTACCAATCAACTATTGTCCGAGTCTTGTGAGCCCAGTGAATTATAACCTCAATTTCCTGTTTTAGCAGACAGGAATGGCATCCGGTGTGGTCTTCTAAGACTAGCCTAGCCTAACTAACTAGTTCAAAGTCACTTAAATCAACTTTCATTGCCGCTCTAATGCTCGATTTGAACTTCAGCAGATCATCTTCACTATGAGTTGCAGTTATTGGCCGACTAGATATTTGTGTTAAAGAACCACTCAACAGGTGTACCAAACGAGATGGCCAGTGAGAGTCTATGTACACACATCTAGTACAAGCATATACTCTACAGTACTTGTTTGTGGGCATGTATGTTTATATTTGTGTTTGTCTATGTGTCTCTGTATGTGTCAGGGTTGGTGAAGGCCGTGCCTGCTGGAGTTTAGGAAATGCACATACAGCCCTCGGGAATCATGGCCAGGCAATGCACTTTACAGAGAGACATCTGGAAATCTCTAACGAGGTACACACACCAGATCTAAATACAAAAAGTGTGCGTGCCATTTGTAATCCAATTGCTTTAATAATTGATAGATTAATTGATTATTGAAAAAGTCATTAGTTGCAACCCTAGGAATGGTGAAGTCTTTTCTTTATCTGCAACATTTGGTCAGAAAATGGTCTAGCTGAAATTTTCTTTCACATCCTGATTACCAGGTTAGTTTTCAGATGCATTTTTGCTTAATGAATGAAGCGTTTATACACCATACCTCCACCTCTAGGTGAATTTAGACAATTTCTTGGAGCCGCTCAGGAAGGAGGCCTTCAGTTATCTTTAGTTTGGTCATGTAATGTATAAAGTAGTTTACATGAACTCATCATGAACATGAATATCGTGAATGGCAATATTGGTCTTATTGTCAGTCAAATTATTATACAACATTCATCTTTAATAAATATTTAACTAATCTTAACTTTTTTCCTTTACAAATCTGTGCTTCTGATTTCTCCATCATTAGTACCTCTTACTTCCTTTCCATTACATGACTCTGACTCCCTTCACAGCACAGTGCTTTACCATTATTGATTTATAACATAGATCCTAACATCGACAATCCAATTCTCAGCATAATTGCATTTAGATTTTTCCTACAGAGTCAAATCTCTAGTTTATAGTTTTTAGCCTATAATTTCTAGTATATTACAATGCACATTAGTAAAAAGTTTGTGCAAAATGTTAGAAACAGATCAAATGTAGACCTATGTGTTCATTATATCAAATCTTAACATCATGAACGTGATGCGTGTGCAAAAAAACACACTTTATATTGTACCGTCTAATGTTTGGAGGGGTTCCTTATTTACTGCGAGCAAAAAAATTCTTATAACTTCAGGAATTCTAGTGTTAAAAGCCTTTTTATGCTGCAGTCACCTGGTGGCCATTGATTTTACACTAGCGTATTGATGTTAATCAAGGCCAGATTGGCAGATGATTGTGTTGGGGAGTTTTTATCATAGGCTTAGACCAGTGAACAGGTTCCCAAGAAGTTTAAATTTAAAAGCAGAAATTAGTATTTATGATTGTTTAATTGATGCATTTAAATTTTAAAGTTATTTCCTGGCTTCCCCTGAGACGTATGAAAATTACAGTGTACCTTTGGGATTAATGAAGTACTCTATTATTTATTTATTTATTTATTTATTTATATTTTTTATGCATGGCTGCCATTCAAGTGCAGGCCTTTCCAGTATGATCTCAGTTGGTTCTCTTTCACATAGCAAAACTAATATCACCACATATGTAAATCATATTATATCAGTGTTGGAATGTTGAGGTACTGAAACAATGGAAATGGACTTAATCAGTCTAAATGGACTTAATGAGTCTAGTTTGTTTTTTATTCTTATGTAATGAATCAAAATAATTCTTCTTGGTGCACAAGCAAACGGACACTTTCTTTCAGCCCAGTGCAATGGTTCATTCAGTCACAGCGCTCTTACACAGAGACATCAATAAATGAAATGCATACTGAGCTACAGGTAAAGCATATTGCATGTACTCTGTTGGTTTCACTCGCCTCTCATCTGGAGATGTTGCTCAACCATGCCTCTGCTTTCAAACCTTCAATGCACAGTATAATTCTCCTTATTGCCTTTCTTAAAGATTAGTTAATTGCAGAGAAATTTTGAGTATGTGCATGCGCATGTGTTTTCTTTTGCTTCTGTTGTGATTAGCTTGCTAATTCTAATGCATTTTTTATTGGCATTCACTCACTTGTGATCCTAATCTGCTAAAAACTTTAAGCTTCAGTCATCACAAAAGTGACAGCCAACATTGGTCAGGGAAAGGTGATCAGGTAAACAGAAATCATAAATGACAGGGATTGGAGATCTTGTTGAAGTTGTATAATTTTGAGGTTTTTGAAGAAACAAATTAACTTGGTAAATGTTAAAAAAAAAAAAAAAAAAAGCAAGGGGAAGGAAAGTAATATTTCTATATAAGATTGTAGCAAATTACTTTTTTTGTTTATTATCAGCATTCTCAGGTCACATGTTCAATAAGTTTTAAACGTATTGATGCATTTACATCTAACTTTTTTTCCTTCTTAGACAGGTGACCGCTGTGGTGAGCTGACTGCTCGTCTGAATGTGTCTGACCTCCAGACTGTTCTTGGCCTCAGTTACAGTACAAACAGTTCTGTCTTGTCAGAGAACAAAGCGGTTGATTATAACCAACATGGTAAAAAAATATATATATTCCGTAACTTTTTAATACTTTATCATAGTTGTCAATAATAGCAACAATATTTGTAATAAAAATAAGAAAAAGAAGCCCCTGCATTTTATAATATTGTTACATGTTGTAAAATAATGTGGTGCAGTAACAAGAGTATAGCAAGTCATAAAAGATGTCCTTTGTTTTGTTCAGGAGCAAGACCCAGGATGAGCAGACGCTACAGCATGGACAATTTGCAGTTGATGACACTTACACCAGAAAAACATAAAGTAATTGCAGCTTTTTACACAACAATCAGCTAATATCAAACCTCAAAACTTTGTCAGCCGCCATCAGTATAGACCAAACCCAACACACTAGTACACATACTTTACTTCACTAAGACATCAACACAATGGTTCTCTCAATTTTTTTAATGATGTGTATGCGCATATGTATTCGTGTGTATTAATTTCATTTAATTTAATTCAGTTTTATTTGTATAGCGCTTTTAACAATGATCATTGTCACAAAGCAGCTTTACAGAATCGCAAAAAAATGTGCATGAAATGTGAGAGAAATGAGCAAGCTGAGGGCAACGGTGGCACGGTAAAACTCCCTGAGATGGCAATAGGAAGAAACCTTGAGAGGAACCAGACTCAACAGGAAACCCATCCTCATTTGGGTAAAACGGACATATAGAGTCCAGTTCGTTATTGGAGGCTCAGGTAGACTTGTAGGAAATTCCAGTATTGAACTATTGAGCGACTACAGTCACAAGTTTTCAAGGAACAGCTGTCAGCATCAGAGGGCAGGACCGTTTTCATGCTAAAGTGGAACCATCCCAAGTTACCACATGCAACCCAGCAAACCACATGGGGCCGACCAGATCTCCAGTCCGAAGCGGGGCACCAGGACGAGTCACACAGGTCCAGAGTGCAGAGAGGGTCTGGATCACTGGCAGCTCAGAACCGCCATGTGTAGCTCGACAGGGAGAGGGAGGGAGCGAAAGAGAGAGAGGAGAGTAGAAAGAGAGATAATGGTTAAGTATGGCCACATTCATATAATATATATAAAGGTGAATGTGTCTATGCTAGCAGGGACTCCAGCAGGACTAACCTTCCTTCTGGAGAGCCAGAAGAAAACGCAGACATGAGGGCTCCCTGAGATGTAAAGCAACCAATCACTTCAACAATCATGTCAACAAATCTGAGTGATCAATAAGAGTGAGAAAGACGGCATCTAAACATACCAGTTCACCAGATCTGCTCCTTTTACCTAAGTCAAATCCATTCACATAAATGCTTGGTTAAATGAATAGGTTTTTAGCCTAGACTTAAACACTGAGACGGTGTCTGAGTCCCAAACATTAATTGAAAGGTTATTCCATAACTTTGGGGATTTGTAAGAAAAAGCTCTGCCCCCTGCTGTGGTTTTCGTAATCTGCGGTACTGACAAGCAGCCTGCATCCTTTGATTGAAGTAGGCGTGGTGGATCCTAACACACTAGCAGTTTGTTCATGTACTGCAGCATAAGACCATTTAATGCTATAGGTCAAAAGTTATCATTTTAAATTGGTGCGAAATTTCACTGGGAGCAATAGTCGAACATAGAGGTCACAAAAGCATGAGAAAAAATTTGTGCATCGTGTAGTGACAGTATATTCCTTATCTTGGCAATATTTCTGTGGAACACCAAACTTCACTTGAGAACAGGCAGAATAATCACCATTTAAATCTACAAACTGATAACGATCAGTCAAATAGGTTCTAAGCCAGGAGTTGGCCATTCTCAGTGGAGAGAAACGTTGATCTACGTTGATGATTTTTTAAATATTGTTCAAGACGCTCTCCCTCCATGCTATTTGAAATACTAACAGTTTAGTTTGATGCCATTTACATTCTAATTTTCATGCGATCTGTTTAAAAATGCATGTGGTTAGTATATCACGGAGCAAGTTTCTTACCTATAATAATTTTCCTCTTAAGTGGAGCTACATTATCTAAAGTATATTGGAATGCTGACTTTAAATATTTAGTCGCCTGATCAAGTTCCTTGGGGTCAGAAGTGATCTGTAATTTTTGAGAGATTACTGATGAAGCTCTGTGTGGTTCTGTGATTCTCAAAATAAATATTAAAGTCTCCAGCAATTAACTCTTTGTCTACAAGATTAAATACATTGTCTGCTTTCAAAGCCTGAATTTTTAAATGCCCCTTGTAGCAAAATAGTTAGTGGAAAAAGTTTAGGAAAAATCCCTTTTTTTTTTATAAATGGTTAAAATGGTTTGTTTTTATGAAAACATCTTTACATGAGGTGCCAATAAATGTAGCCAGCACGGTAGGTGGACTCTCGACTGATTTGGTCGCTCTTGTCTTGTGCAGTGTCAGAAATGGGGCAATGAGAATCTGTGTATGCAGTCAAAATCCAAATCCTCCAAATTCTTCTTCATGAATCGTCTGCGAGGGAAAAAGAGCAGCTCCAATAAAGTTTTGCAGGACACTAGCAACACTTTGAAGATTTCTCACAAGCAGCCTGCTCAAAAAGTGAGTCCACCAGTGTATGAGTGCAGTTTATGCAAGACCTGTCCTACACTAATTTTAATTATAGTATTTAAATAGGTTACACAATTAGCTTAAATCTGAATTTTGTTAGTTAATTACTGGGTTTAATTTCTTTTATGTGTAAGAAGGATTGCAGGAGATGTTTTTGTTTTTTTGACTTGTAGTGTGTGAGTGCGGACATGTTAGTTGACGAAAGCTTCTTTGACCTGCTAAGTCGTTTCCAAGGCGACAGGATGGATGACCAACGCTGCTCTATTCAGAAGGACCTTGGCTGCCAGTCCACTGCTGCCTCCTCCTGTTCACCATTGTCCAAAAATCTAAAAAAATGTAAGTGCTAAATTCTTTAATAATTAATTGTAAAATTGTGATCATCCTGGAGCAGTTTTACCAAGGTTCAACTTCAAGGTTCAAGGAATTTAAACTTTTTTTTTAATGGTATATGTAATATGTGCACTATGTTGGATGTGTTTAAGGGTTCAACTTGCACTGTATCACCTAATTATGTGGACACCTGAGCATATTAAATCACATTCCTTTTTTTTTAGTGCCCCCACTATAAAAGGACATTGGTGACTCGGTGGTAGGTTTCTTGCCTACCATGCAGAAGGCCCAGGTTCGATTCTCAGCCACTGGATTTAGTGCCGGTACCAAGCCCAAATAAAATGTTGTGTCAGGAAGGCCATCCGGCTTAAAATCTGTGCCAAGTTGTTGTGCGGATCGGATGCAGTCAAGAGACTAACAACAACTCGTAATAATCTTGTGTCCGAATGTTTTTCACCAGATTTTGGACTGTGACTGTGGGGACTTGCCTTATTAGCCTCACAAGTGTTAAGCGTGGTCAGGCACATCATGTCTCAATAGACCTCACTTCTTACATAAGTGCATTGCCATACTGGAACAGGGTCTAGGCCTCTGAGCTTTATTCGTGTGGAAATGTAACTTCATACAAATGCATTCTGTCACTTGTGTGAAGCATTACATTTAATTTAAAACAATTTAAACGACAAACATATTCTTCAGGACAGCGTTAGCGCAGTAAACTGCAGTAAAAACAGTGTGGTGTTGTTTGTGCTGCTAACACAGCTGGACGTTTTTGGTGAATTGGTAGTACAAGCTGCTGAGATCTCCTTAATGTTCTAATTAACAGTGCCTTCACGGTCAAGTGTGAACCATGTGTCCTTATTGCAGCCCAAACTGAAATAATACAGAAATGTCCAACTTCTGCAATGAATGTTAATTTATGCACTCAATACTGTACATGGCTAGGGCTCCTTTAGCACAAATTACTGCATAAATGTAGTCTTTCATTATTGCCATAAATCTAAGTCAATGTAGAAGTTTGTTGCTTTGATAGGTTTTACCATGATAGGTTTTACCATGTCTATATTGTTGGGTCATGTGTTTATCATCTACCTCAAGTCAAGTACCTCTTGACAATGTTTCATAGATTTTCTTTGGGGTTCAGGTCAGGATTCTATGGGGTCAGTAAACCAGCTAGTGGTAGTACCTGCCCACAATGCCAAAACTAAATCCTGCTGAAAAGGACTTGAAACCTTCCGGGTAACTGGCTGCATTCATTTTGGACTTAATAAAGGCTGTGGATCAACACCGCCAAATTTATTCTGCAGCAGGACAATGACCCCAAACATAAAGCCAATGGCATTCAGAACCATCTTGAACCTAGAAAAGAACAAAGAGTGCTGGACAGTGATGGTTTGATATACATGTATAATAACACAACAGAAGAATGTGTGAATACATGGCCTTTTTCCTGGCCATGCAAATACTTTCGCCAACCATTCGTTCCATTATTTATCAGTCTTTCAAAATGTTGTATGTGTGTGTATGAAAATGGCTGTAATTCCTGAATGGTTAAACCCCTTGAACTAAAACTGAAGGTCTTGACTTCACTCACATTTTGAGTGGTTTATTTCAATGTGGTAAAACTACCAAATACCAAAAAGAAAAAAAAGTTCCAAAATGTATGGACCTGGCAGAGGAATAAAACAAAACTGAGTGGTTGCCACATAATTTCTGACTGGATCTCTTTATAGAAATAATGAACCTTTTCGAAATTGCTGTAATACAAAACCTCTTTAATTCAATGACCACCCACTGGGTTCCTCCCACTTAAACAGGATCATTCTCCTAGCAAGGATGTAAAGGCATGTAAAGGCTATATTGGCCTGAGAGTCAGTCAGGTGAGCATCACTTGAATCCATACTAAAGAGTGCACTGAAGAGGATGGCTCCAATAGTATTTGGTTTTGATAAGGGATCAATGATAAAACTCCAGAAATTTTTAATTTTGGACATTTCCAGTTCCTGCTTTTAAATACACATTGGATCAAAATGTGAGCTGTTTATTTACATATTGTAAGTTTTGCCGCATGTTTAAATATTAAATGAAACAGTCTTTTGCAAAAAAAAATTTACATAGATTTGGCCTAAATGAAACACTGTCTTTTGCAATTTTTTTCCACATAGATTTGGCCTACAACTGACAAGGTCTACTTGCTGAGATGTGTATCATTTTGTTGCCATTTTTTTCCACTCATCCTAAAAATACACAGATATGGTTTCTGATCCATACCATATAGTGCATGTTCCATTTATAGCTCCCTGAAGAGTGCTTATTGTGTATTTATATGTATGTTGTGTTATAATAGTTTAATGTTTTTGAGCGAATGACTGTATTTTAAAAGTCAGCAAAGACATTAAATAATTTACAAAAAAAAATTTAAATGCCATTAAATGTATTCCTTTTTTATTTATCTTATTTTTCCATAGCTTTTTCAGAATCTGCAGTATCACCAGGTCAGAATGCATTTCAAGGGGTCTTGGCTACTGCTCAGCAGCGGAGGCTAGAGGATCAGAGGATTATAGAAAGTGCGCCTGTTTTGTGCAACTTAAAGACAAATCAGAAAAGCAGCACAAAGACGGTCCTCAGCCAGCTTATGACAAACACGGACACCTCTGAAACCGATGATCAATTCTTTGACATGCTGGTGAAGAGCCAGGTGAAAATGAACATTGATATTACTGTCTGCGTGTAGTTACATATGCAAGTTTATACATATGTAAGTCTTGAGTTATGCTATAATTTTTTTGCCTAGTGACAGTGATGCTATACACAGTGGTACAGATGTTTCTTACAAAAAAAAAGTAGGCGAGTTTATACTCCCCTGTGTATAAACTCGGTTATTTTTATGTTTAAAGTGGTAAAAAAATGCAGCAGTAATATCTTTTAAAAATATGATTGTTTTTACCCTTGTAAACTGTTGTATTTTGCATGCAGGTCTTGTCATTTATTTCTAATACTTTAAACACAAAAATTTCTCCACACAGGGAGTATATTGACAGGGTATACTGACTGACAGGGTACACCTGGTCAATAAGAAACACCTGCAAGCCACATGTGCCAATATAATAATTTTTGATAATTTTAAGAATGCATAAATGTGCCACTTTATAAACTGTTTCCACCCATATCAGGATTAATAAGTTTTAGCCCTGCTTCAATTGTCCCAAATTATTTTTATTTTTAATATTGTAAAATGCTGAAATGATATAAAATACACTCTGGTAACTGTTTTCAAACGTTTCTCTGGACTGAGGCATCAACCAAATTGCTCAGAGGCTGTCCTGTTTAACTGTCTTTGTAGTTAAGTTATAAGACAATATTTTTAAAATTCAAAAATTTCTTTTAATGTACTTGATGAAATCTTTTGCTATATCATGTAAGGTCTAGATATAATTTTAAACCCAAGCGTCCTGTGTTTAATGTCCTCATTTTACCAACAGCAAAGGTAATTGGCCATGCCATTTTAGTACTTTCAGAGGAGACTGTATTGTACTATCTTGGAGTGATTTACTTGTGTTCACGCGCTCGCTTTCTCTCTGTTGTTCTCTTAGGGTTCTAGGTTAAATGATCAGAGGTGTGCCCCTCCCCCAGCCTTGATCCATGGACCTACTGTCCCTGATGAGGACTTCTTCAGTCTCATCGTCCGCTCTCAGGCCAAAAGGATGAATGAACAAAGAGTCACATTGCCATCTGTGGACTAAAAACCACACAGATTCACATACACACACTGACTACCACTGCACTGAGCACACTGAACTTATTATACAGAGCTGAGGATGGAAATACAAGTTACTTGGATTTTGGGAACATTGTTTGTACCACTTAAAAGCGACTTTCATAACGCAGTTGGAGGTGCACGGGAACATCTTGGTACTTTGACTTTGGTACTTCATATCAGACTCGCCATATGGCTTTGCTCTTCGAATCTGTCTATAGAAATGCTGTAAATAGGAAGAGCATGTTCAAGATTTGGTATTATGACAAGCCTAATCCTGACCGTCAATAACCCAAAGATTTTTACTATCATTAATTGCTGGTGTTTTTACCTCTAACTTTTTTAACAAGAGGTAAATTTGTTGCTTCATTTAAATTCAATCCCAGTTTATTTGTATGGTGTTTTTAACACTGGACCTTGTCTTTACATCTTTACCCATAGTCTTTAGTGGTGGTGGATGAAATTCTCTAAAGTAAAATTCCAAAAAAAAAAAAAAAAAACAGGCAAAAATGAACTCTAGTAAAAGTTACACTACCCCATTAACTGTTCTAAGCAAGAAAAGACTTGCTTGTAAAAATACCTAAAATATAAAATTAAAAGTACTTGTCATGCTGATCCAAAAGCATAATACTATATTATTGTGTATTTATATGTACTGTATATTGTTACATACAAAATAATACAGGTTGTGCTGTTTTAGTTAAGAATGATGCAGATTATGCTGCTGACCAGAATCACCAGTAAAAATAATCACATAAATAATCTGAAAGATTATTTTCCTCCCTGTGTCCATAAAAATTTGGACTTCCAATTCTGTGAATCAGACATGCAGACTGTATAGGCATTAAAGAAAATAACACAGAAGATTGTTACTTTAAATGTCTTTTACAATTATACATCACTTAACATCCATGTAATGTTTGGTGAGATAGCGACAGAGATACCACTAAAACACTAGACATTCTATACATGCAATTGTACCATCAGTCAAACTGTTGGGAAGGTTTTTTTTCCCCAACATCATATTAAACCCTATGGATTAACCCTATGATGTTACTCAAGTTTGTATACATGTAAAGGCACAAAAACAAACACTATATATTGCCAATTAGCCCTTGCACCTATAACGGCTTTAACTCTTCTCAGAAGGCTTTCGACAAGGTTTAGGAGTGTGTTTATGGGAATTTTTGACCATTCTTCCAGAAGCACATTTGTGAGGTCAGACACTAATGTTGGACGAGAAGGCCTGGCTTGCAGTCTCCGCTCTAATTTATCCAAAAGGTGTTCTAGCGGGTTGAGGTCAGGAGTCTATTCAGGCCAGTCAAGTTCTTCCACACCAGACTCACCCATCCATCAATGGTGTTAAAAGCTGCAGTAACGCACCAGGCCAGTCTATCTGTGGAAAATAATTCCTCATGCTCCCAGAACCACTCTTCTGTGGTTTGAGACCTGGAATATGCTTGTGCCATCAGGGAACAAAAACTCCATTGATGTGATAACCTGGTCATTCAGGTCATTCAGTCATCAGCTGACTTCATTTACCTTGCCACATAATGTTGCTAAGCCTAGACCTGACCAACTGAAGCGACCCCGGATCATAACACTATCACTTCTTTATGCTGCCTAGCAGATTAAAGCCAATTGTCTGATTAGTTTTAAGATAAAGTGGTTTTCTTAAAGCCACACAGCTGTTTAGTCCAAATCTTGAGTTATTTTTACATTCTGTGCATATGGAAATGCTCTTAATTTCTAGCTTTTTTTTTTTTAATGCAGCTTCAAGTGCTTAAGTGATCTTCGTTCATGATTTTTTTTTCTGAACACGTATCTTTAACAAAGCTCATTGTTCAGCACTACTTCCAGATGTTGATGGTGTTTAAAGGGTTCTTAACAAGAAAACAAATTTCTTAAAATTTCCTGTTGTAGTATTCTTTGCTTATGCCAGCCCAAAGACCTTCTGAAATAGCATTTGGGGGGGTTTGCACCAGGCACTGTAGTTGTATTATACCATGCATAATTATTTAACAGTTTGCCTGGCTTTATATTTAAAATCTTTGATATTTGATATTTAAACTTATCTAATATTTTCAATTTTGTTACTGAAAAAAATAACAGTGCCTTGCTACTATGTTAGTTTTTTCCCCCTTCTATAAGGGTGGAGAGGTATTTTGATCTGGCAGCACTAAAGCACTAGATTATGTATAGTCCGTGACGCACTCCTCCAATGCTGTATGAGATTTACCAATTTAAGTTGTTGCCAGTTTTTTAATTTTGGAGCAGTTTGTTTTTGTGTGTGTGTGTGTGTGTGTGTGAGAGAGAGAGAGAGAGAGAGAGATCACTATAAGAGGGTGCATATTTTTTATATAAAACTATTTTTATTTTAAGTGACGCTTCCTTATGCAGAGTTTAACAGAATGCTAGATAGATTCACAATAAAACATTAAACACTTTAGATTCTAGAGATTGAACAGTGCTTGCTGTACATTAAATTTTGTCTCATTTTATGTTGATTAGATTACTGAAACAGATTGTCTGAGTACATTTTTCCATGGTGGGAAATTAGTGATGATGAAGTGCAGCTAGAAGATGCTCAGATTGGCCTGTTTGTCTGCTCCCTGTCCTGGGCTCTGGATAGTTACAGATTGACTTGGCCTGTTCTGTGAGCAAGTAAGATGCAAAAATTATAGGCAAAGTCTTGTTTTTTGAAAAGCCTACTGTAGCAAATTTTTTCTTCTTCACTTGGTGTAAACAAGAAAGACGTACTGAACTTTCCATGAAACTTTTTTTATCGGTTATCTCTTGGATCCGTTTTTTTTTTATTTTATTTATTTATTTTTTTATATCTCATAATACGTTTAAATAAGACTGTGGATAAGACGGGTCTGATGCCTCAGAGTCAGTGATGCCTTCTGGTGAATCCATATTTGTTTTTTTGTGCACTACTGATGTCTATCTGCTCTGCTCATGATACCTGTTGCTAAAAAGCTGGATCGTTTCCCTGTTGCCACCCAAATAAAAACAGCAGTGTGGTTGTGAAATGTAGAATGTCATGTATGACACTATATAGACAGAGTTTAACATTTGCGCATGGGGTCTCTTGATTATAGCAGGGTGTTTGCAAAGAGAATTTAGTACATTGATGTGTATCTCCTGCGACTTAA
The DNA here is from genome assembly GCA_028570985.1 of Heterobranchus longifilis. Classification (NCBI taxonomy): domain Eukaryota; kingdom Metazoa; phylum Chordata; class Actinopteri; order Siluriformes; family Clariidae; genus Heterobranchus; species Heterobranchus longifilis. The sequence continues at coordinate 14,826 of JAOVVB010043403.1, forward strand.
GAGCGTCAAATAAATATATATATATATACACTCAGCAAAAAAAGAAACGCCCCTTTTTCAGGACCGTGTATTTCAACAATAATGTTGTAAAAATCCAAATAACTTTACAGATCTTCATTGTAAACAATGTTTTCCATGCATGTTCAATTAACCATAATCAATTAATTAACATGCACCTGTGGAATGGTCGTTAAGAC
>JAOVVB010043417.1:0-15022 GCA_028570985.1 Heterobranchus longifilis
AGCATGTAAACATGTTCTAGTAGAAACCCAAAATACAAGTATGAACCTGAAAATGAGCAGAATATGGGACCTTTAAGTAAGCTGTTCTGTGCCCACATGTCATTAGCTAATAAAAAGGGCACATTTTCTCCCTGTGTCTCAGTGTGCTTTTGCCCCGAAAAAAGTTCATCTACCATTACAAGAACATGCGCTGGGCAAGGGGCCGGCATGAGACATACCTCTGCTTTGTAGTGAAGAGGCGAGTGGGGCCAGACTCCTTATCCTTTGACTTTGGACACCTCCGCAATCGCAATGGCTGCCATGTAGAGGTAAGTAATACGGGTCAAGATGGGGAAGCATATGAGGAGGGCCTGTTCAGGGGAGAGGCAGAAAATAATTAAAAATATAGGATGATTTTATCCCTCTTATTTTTTTTCCCATTCTCCATAGCTGCTGTTCCTGCGGTACCTGGGAGCCTTGTGCCCTGGTTTGTGGGGATGCGAAGGTACTGGAGCGAGGAGGCTCAGTTACTCCATCACCTGGTTCTGCTCCTGGTCTCCCTGCGCCAACTGCTCCGCCAGACTGTCCCAGTTTTTCAGCCGGATGCCCAACCTTCGCCTCAGGATCTTCGTCTCCCGCCTTTACTTCTGTGACATGGAGAACAGCCCTGAAAGAGACGGCCTAAGGATGCTGAGAAAAGCTGGCGTGCAGATCACAGTCATGAGTTACAAAGGTGAAGGCATAAGTTGGTGCATATGTGGTAGAAATATAAAGAGAGAGCAGATGTGTATGCTATGATTCTAATGGGAGGTTAAAGGTCCAGTGTGTAGTATTTAGCTGCCTGACTTGGCAAAAATTTAATATAATATTCATTAGTATTTTTTTAAATTAGTATATAATCCCATCAAAATAAGAATTATTGTGGTTTTATTACCTTAGAATGAGCCGTTTTTTATCTTGCAGCTACAGTAGCGCAGAAAGGACAAACCTGTCTCTAGAATGGGCCTTTTGCGTTTTTAAATTCAGTGGGTACAACATTGTGTTTGTGATAGTTTGCGATAAGTTTGCAACCAAAATCTGTTAAATTAGCTTCTTGTCCCTGGAGGCCACCGTAGTTTGTGCATTTCTCCAAAAGGGAGGGGTGATAGTGTTTCAATTGGTTTCAATCTAGAATCTCACCACTACAGTAGATGCCACTAAAAATTACACACTACCTTTAAGCGTGCCAAATTCCTCCAAAACAGCCACTGTTTTCCTTATCATGGTCACTCTAGATGTCAACACAACAATTATTCTTTCCTCTCTCTTCAGACTTCTTCTATTGCTGGCAGACCTTTGTGGATCGTAAGCAGAGTAACTTCAAGGCCTGGGATGAGCTGCACCAGAACTCTGTCCGCCTCGCCAGAAAACTCAACCGCATCCTTCAGGTAGAAGATTTACCACACTGCATGTTTTTCTTCAATCAACAGGTGTAAATCAAACCAATAATGATGTGTTTAAGAAGTCTAATACTGATATATTTTCTTTCAGCCTTGTGAAACTGAAGATTTAAGAGATGCCTTCAAGCTTCTTGGATGGTGAAAATACCTGTGACCGTCATTAAGCTATAGAGAAAAAGACATGTTGGTGCTGGTCCATCACTACAATTGCATACTGAGAATGACAGAAAAAATAGCTTTCAAGTTGTAGCAAGGCTTGTAACGTTAGGTAGCTGCTGCTTGCTGTTTTTATAGCAATATGTGAAATAAAGCAATGCGATAATGTCTTGTGTAAGTTGTGTTGTTGATATTAACGTATATATATGAGCCTAGCTTATGTTCTTTTCAAAAAATATTGTAGAACTATTCAGCTAGCTAACTGCGAGTAGTAATAATTGTAGTGGCGTGGCGTAATACGCTATCTGACACAAGCTGGGGCTTGATCACCCCCAGCTGGGTCACCCAGGTGAGGGTGTCTGATGATAAACCGAAACACCTGATGACCCCGTGTCCATCACTGACTATGTGTCCAGGTTGCACCACAAGGTGTATTAAAGAACTAGAGCATTGAAACTGACAGCAAATTAAATATGGACTCCAGTGACAAATTATTGCACATTCATAAATTTGTGGGAGAGACATATGCCTATGTTAAATGGGAGCATAGGCTATCTATGTTCCCACATGGTTCTATCCTCTTAATATTGAAAGGTTAATATGTTCTCAGCAATGTTTTTCCAGTGTATGTTTCCCTGGGTCAATATGTTGAAATCACCCACAGTGTATAGCCTACTGATGTATAGCCTACTCCTCAATATGCCCTCAAATTTGTGGGCAAGACTTCTTGACTTTTGACATTTATATCTCCACAGTGGCTGAACAGATTTTTACCATTCAAATTGCATTTGACACATCAATCTCCCTTTATTCCTTTGCTATTTGAACAGCAAAGATAAACAACCTTATCAATCACAATGTTAGTTTATGTCAAGAGACACACATTTCCTGGGAACACAGGGATGATAAACAAAAAACAGGTTCAAATTGAAGCAGCAGAGGCAGAGATATCTGAAAACTCCACGCCTCAGTTTGTAACGTAGGTTTCCTGTACTTTTGTAGTCTCCGAGCCCAATCCAAAACTACTTAAGACTGTGGGATGTCACTTGAGAAAGTATGTAAAAAAAACCAAAAAAAAACAACAACTCTGCTATGATTAATATTTTGTTTAACATGTTTTTTTCCACAAAAATAGTAAAAAAAAAAAAAAATCATCAAACATCTATTCATCTCCCTTATTAATAAATTCTGGATCTGGTCTCAAGCCCTGCTCACCACTGCTGCTTGTGGCTGGGGCCGCAAATGATTTGATTGGTTCTTTGGTGCATATGATGTCATAAAACCTGCTTGTCTGAATCTGGATTTTTGAGACTGTTGGCACACTGCACTTTCAAGGCAGACATTATCAGCCATGGTGTTGACTGCTCATGATATGTCTTGTAGCACATTAAAAAGCACCATATAGCCTAGACATGTGAACATGGTTAAAAACTTGATTTTCACGAGAGGGGCTCTTTAAGGCTACTCTCCATGATGAGTAGCCTAAACTAACCTTTTTCTGTGAAATCGGTGGAATGCCCCTTTAAGGGCATCACTGAAACAGCAGCAGTGAGGCAGCCTGGGTCGCCACAGTTTGTGCGCAAATATACCGTCTATTACGGTCACGTCGCCGTTAACGCCGCGCGGACTCGCCACTCACCGTCGTCACCACCACCACCACTGCCACCGGCGTGCACCGACTGAGTAAAAGTCAAGATGGCGACCGAGGGTCAGTCCGAGTACGAGTCGGTCCTCTGTGTCAAACCCGAAGTCAACGTTTACCGAATCCCACCGAGAGCATCTAACCGGGCTATCAGGTGAGGTGAGGGGGAGCAGCGGCCTCGCGGAGAGATTTCTGACCCAGCATCCGCGAGCTGCAGCCGTTAGGAGCCGTTGCCTCGGCGACCTACCTACCGAGCTCATCCCCTTATCACGCAGGCTCAAGTAACGGCGGGTTTTGTGCTGGTTGTTTTTGCTGTATTTACAAGGTCATCACGGAAAATAACCGCAAATAACGGCTGGGGTGTCTACCTGCACTGCGTTAGCCCACTAAATAGGATTGGCTACATCCCTGTCAGTGTTTATGTGTTTATATGCTGTCGACCACTGGCACATCAGAGCATAGACAGTGCTTACACTGCTTAAAAGTGATTTTTAAAGGACAATTAGCTCGGTAATGACACTTCATTTTGCTCCAGAGATTCTCATTTAGCCTGTCTGACCTTTAAGTAGTATGCAGTATAGCAGAGCAGCATCCCTGGAGCTGTAAACAAGTCTTGCTCAAGGACACTTAAACAGGGTCGATGCTGTTTGACAACAAGGGGCTTTAACTCAAACTGGACAGTGTTGTCCTGTCAGACATAATATGCTTTTGAGTGACCATGCAGGAGATGCTGTTTTGTTGTTGTAAAGGTTGACATTGAATTGTTTACCCCATTTTTCATTGGCTGGTGCTCCAGCTGCATCTGAGTGGACATCACACCACCAACCAAACAGTAGCATAGGCCCGAGTCCCATGAGACACACGATTGGTTAACCAGTGACCATATGTACAGTGAGTAAGGGCAATGATGTAATATTTCAGCCTTAGGTCTGATGCCTTAGTCACATTCTGTTCACACAAGTGTGCCTGGACGAATCATAACAACACACACACACGTGCACCCAAAAACACAAATCTCCTGTTTTTCTTCACCCTCCGTGTCAACATCAGTCTCAGTAAACTCACACTTCACCTACATCTCACTACATCTGCCTGTGTGTGTGTGTGTTTGTGTCCCAGGGCTGCTGACTGGAAGCTGGATGCTCCTGACTGGACGGGGCGCATGCGTGTGACGGCCCGGGGCAAAGTGGCCTACGTGAAATTGGAAGACAAAATCTCTGGTGAGAGAGAGAGAGAGAGAGAGAGAGAGAGAAGCAGACAGAACCGTGCCCGTTGCTTACTGGCACTGTCGCTGTTGTAAATCATTTCACTGTGTCCGCCGCCATCCCCCCCTCTCCGTTACTCATCTATTCCAAGGTGACCCAGCCCACGTCCAAGCATGCCGTTTATTTTGACGCAACCAGGCTGATAATCTTTTTCTGTCTGTGTCAGTGCATTTCAGGTATTGTCATGTTTGTTGTCCTGAGATTATACCTAATACTGGCTTGTTTTTGATATAATCTGAATACCAGAAGTTGGATCCATCTTGCCAAGCATCAGCCAAACATTTCATTTCAGGCCCGATTTTAAATCTGAAGGTTTCTTAGTTGAGTTTTGGCTTAGGAAATATATCTCTTCATGATCCAAATTTCCCACTGGACGATTTTGCCAAACAGATAATGAACATATTTCTTTTGTTGTAACCTACAGGGGAGCTGTTTGCTCAGGCACCAGTGGTCGAGTATCCTGGCATCACAGTGGAAACAGTTAGTGACTCAAGCCGTTATTTTGTGCTCCGCATCCAGGATGACAACGGTGGGTTTGTTGCTATGCTATAAATATTTTTGTAAATGTGCTCATGATTTAGAACACGTTTGAATTGGGTGATCCAGAGCAGAGGTACGCCATTGAAACGGGTTAATTGTAGTCTTACAGATTACTGTGAGATTGTCAGATTTAGTGTGTTTTTGTTTTTGCACTTCCTTGCAAATCTCTTACTAATCCTTGTTTGTTGTGTTCATTCCTCTCGCAGGCCGAAGCGCGTTTATAGGCATCGGGTTTGGAGACCGGGGCGACGCCTTTGACTTCAATGTTGCACTTCAAGACCACTTCAAGTATGCAGCTGCTTCATAGTGTGTCACCAATCCTAACTCATTCAACGGTGACTTTCTTTATTCTAGTTTATTCAGCTATCTTGTAATCCTTTTGCCTCTCCTCGTCTCCCCTCGTCTTCTCCAGGTGGGTGAAACAGGAAGATGAATTTAAAAAGCAGGCGCAGGCTCCAGAGACCACCCCGAAACTGGACCTGGGCTTCAAAGAAGGACAGACCATTACTCTCAATATTGGGGTAACCTTATTTTCATTCAATGTAATGTTTATAAGGTTGGAACATTAGTGAGACAGCAAAATTGCTCTCATTTTGACGATTAAACCACCAAATGTGGTGTGATTTCATCATTAAGAATGGTTTATAGACATCATTTATATTTTATTCTTACTTTATTGTATTTGTTGTAAAATGCCATTCTATCTTATCTGCTATTTTATTATTATTAATATGATGTTCTTTCCCCCTCTTATCGATTTTATTTGTCTTTGTTTTTTTCTCTTTTTAATGTATTTTATGTAGTTTTTAGTCAAGCTTTTATTTAACTGTTTTATTATTATTATTATTATTATTATTATAGCTTTTAAATCTTTTTATTGTCATCATTTTTTATTGTTGTTTCATCTTTTTAATCTATTTTATCTAGGTCTTAAATCTAGTTTTTATTTCACTGTCTTACTACTATTACTGTTATTATAGCTTTTAAATCTATTTTACTACATTTTCATCATGTTTATTGTCTCGCATGCATTGATCTGAAATTGTTTCTGTTGTTTTTAGTCTACATTTGTTCTGTTTTATTATCCGCTAGTCAATCATCTGTGAAGCACTAACCTGTATGAAAGGTGCTATACAAATAATAATGTTTGATTGATGCATACTACTATTTTAACATTTTTTACTATCTCCATTGTTATGTTTTCTCTGCAGCCTTGACATACAATCTGTGAACTTGTATAAACCCACACACACTCACACAGTTTTTCTTGTATCTTTTCCAGCAATCAAAAAAGAAGGACCGGTCTCGCCCGCAGAGTACAGGCGGCTTTGGACTTCTTCCACCTCCTCCTGGGGGAAAGTTAGCCCCGCCTCCTTCGTCCAGATCTACCAATCACAACACACAACCATCTGCAGGAGGAAGTGACACTGGTAGGTAATTGTGACACTACAGTACGGAAAGCTGGCGAGGGCATGCACCTACTGTAATTACAGTCTGCCTCGTGCCATTTTGTTATATTTAGATCACAAAATGTATTTCCCATGATCATGAGAAAACACATTTTGGTGGCCAACATGTCTATCTGTAAGCATAGCATTGTCCTCACTGCTATTACTGGAGAGACAGTGTATGAATAGTCACTTTTCCATACACATGGGCCAGCGCGGCACAGCATGTCAGCCCACCGCAGCAGGGATTTGAATTTCCATCACAACAGGGCTACCTGCTTGAAGGTTTGTCTTCAGTGGTGTGGCTTTATGGTAGCTCTGTGTAGGCTATTTTGGCCGTTTTTGTGTTTATAAACATTAGTAGGCCTATTTTTTAAACGACATTCCACGACTATATGTAAGATATTACTACAGACATTCCTGTTCTTACGTCGGGACGTCTGATGTTGTTATTTAGAAGCTGGCGAGGCTGAGTGGTTATTTTGTTTTTCAAAAGCTTTTATTGTGAAGCAGCAAAATCAGGAAATGTGTCTTCATCGGCAGTAACTTCTACCGTTAAGCGAATATGAAACGGTAAAATAAAGCAGATATCTGACAGTAAAAACAGCAACGCAGGAGAGAAAGTAAATTTCAAACCACAGAGATTCAGTTAGAAGCTGCGAAAGTACTGAGAGCTGAACACACGAGACTTTTAAAAACGCCTTTTTCTCTGTTCACACGCGAGTGGAGTCGCTTGCACTCGCAACACAGCTGAGGAGGGGAGAAGCAGAGAAGGGGGGCGGCATCACAGCGTGGCTCGGTTTGGCTGCAATGGAAAAACCCCAAATGTGTGGATGAATGGGTGAATGTTGACGTGTGTTGTAAAGAGCTTTGAGCAGTCGACGGTAGACTAGAAAAGCACCATATAAATGCAAAAATACATATTTTTCCTCTTACTCAAGAGAATCCACCGAACTACACCTGCCAACTATATCACCACGCAGAAGGATGCTGATACGATACTCTAACCTTGTAGCTCACCTGAGGAGGACGGCATTAATGTTTACACCTCACACTGTCCACGAGTAGATGCACGCTTCCTTCTGCGCGCTGATACGGTTGGCGGGTGTAGTTCGGTAGAAAGAAAATAGTTCCTACATGAAACTGCTCATAACAAGGTCTGTGGATTATCTTTAGTAACCGGGTCATGATTTCTGGAATGAGACATTGCTGTTGAGTTTTTCAAATGTATTTTTTTTGGCCCTTTGAGCACCACAAGCCGAGTGCCATCCAATTCAATTATATTCGAGAGAAGGCAGACATCTCTACGGCCGACATCTCCAACACTCGGCAACTCACACCAAAACAATCTAAATTGATAAATAGCAATACGGGTAAGAGGAAAAATATGTATTTTTGACTTTGGGGTGAACTGTCCGTTTAATTCAATCTCAACTTAATTGTCAAAAATCTGTTTTCTGGAAGTCTAAAGCAGTCGGTTCAGTTTAAGTTCAGCTCGTTGCACACTAGAACGGTTATTTTTGCGTTTCCATTGTCAGACGTTGTGGATGGTACCAACAGAACCACTCCATTCCTTCCCGTTTTTTTCATCACCCCTCTGTTGAGGTACCTAGCTCACTGATCCGGTACTAAAATACTGCAGTCCGTTGATTGGTAACCCCGCCTACATTTTAACCTACATTCAAGAGTACTGCAGTGGAAACGCAAAACAGATCTAGGGTTTAGGTACCTGGATGTACGGTTTATATGGTTTACCAAAGCTACTATACCTAAAGTGTTTGAGGGAAACACAGCTTAAAGGAAGGTTAAACATTACCCCAAATAATCCATTGCATTGCAGCTGTACTTCCATGTTCAGCCTGCAGGTTTTTCTCAATCGGTGCAGCTGTTTCACGTACAGACGGACGTACCGTAGAGTGCGACCTCAGAAGTCACACAGAATGAGATTTCGTGTTAATGGTCAATATAAAGCAGAGGAAAGTTATTTCATTGTTGAAAGCTTGTATTTCCTTTGCCCCGTTGGGGAGTGTTGTAAAGCTGTTTCCAGTGGAGCACTTGTATCCACAGTCTTTACAATGAAAGTGGTGAGTGCAATGTTATGCTGACCTGTAGGAATACTCGCCAAAACTATGACAGATAGACTCCAGTTGTAAAATACTGGAATTTTCCTTTAAAAAATATTGCTGCCCCTGTCCTCCCTGGCCCTCTGTGGAGTAGACGCTTTCACACATAAAATCACACTGATGTATCTCACAAAAATTGTTTTCCACGCAGCCCTAGTGGGGTCTAGTCATGCACACAGTTTCGGTTTCATGTGCTGAGGTGACTGTCTCTTTCTTAGTTGTGTTGCTGAAAAACGCAATCTTGTCTTTCCACAAATGATTTCTCAGGATATTCCACAGACCTCACTGCAAACAGTTTTCATTGGAACTACTCTCTACCAAAGAAATATTCCCCTAGAAAACTGTTAATATTAAATTCTGTGGATAATCCAGAGTAAATGGGAGACTGTTTCTGGAAAGAAACATTCAATTCAAAGAAGTTTTTGAGCTTCAAATGTAACTTTTCAATACTTTAAGCAGCACAAATGAAACCCCATTCACCTACATTGTGTTTGGTGGTGGCAGAAGTTGCAGAGGTCGATATCTCAAAACCTCAGCATAAAATACTGAAATGATCTGCATGGCTAGATACCACGAGGTTAAAGGAATACTTCACCCCCAAAATGATCATTTTGTATATCAATTACTCACCCCGTGTTACTTTGAATTCATAAAGAAAACTTTGTTTTTCTTGCATGCTTTCATGGTGAACGAAGAATCCAAAAACGGAGAAAATTCTGCATGAATTTAAGTGATAGGGGGCACGTTTAACAACATAAATAATGATATCAAAACATCTGTTTACAAACTCTCACATAACTTGTGCAGTATAATCCAAGATTCATTTATCCAGTCTTATGCTCAGCACTTCCCAAACACATACATTTTTGCTAAAACCTTACTATTTAAAATGTGCAAAGTTTTCCTCACCAATTTAAGGTAACACAGGTGAATAATTGATATACAGTACAAATAATCATATTGGGGGTGAAGTATTCCTGACAGTGGCAAAGTACTGTGTGTTTATTTATCATTTGGGTGAACAAAATATAATTTTCAGATGTAATAGTTGGCGAAATTACTTATAATATATACTATACTATATAATACATTAATTTCCCCTTGTGGGATTAATAAAGTTTAATCTAACATTTTGTGAAATCCTGCCTGAAGTTGCTGAATATTTAGACTGATTAGAAACAAACTGACATCAGAAATCTATATTTGTGTTACATATATTTACAGTACATATTTATTTTTCTAACCACCAGGATGTTTGCTAGATCTGGACACCAGTAACTCCAACTCAGTGGCTCCATCCAACCCCACCACCACCACCACAGCCAGCTCCGACCTGTGGGGAGACTTTGACTCTGTATCCCCAAAGTGAGGAGGGATACATTTTGTTTTTCTCCCTCTCTTATCTCTCTGTAAATTTATGCAGCACTTTTTGCAACTTTTGTTTTCCCCCATCACGGGGTCCCGTATCTCTCCCTGCCAAGCAGGGTAACCCCCCCCCCCCTGTACTAGTTTGTTTTATTTGAGTTCACTCCCTCCATGGCTTTTGCTCTTAACCTCACAGTCCAGTTTTAATTTATAAAGATTTAGAACTATACACCATCACACCATCAATTCTTCCCTCTCTCCTCCTGTATATCCACTCTAGCTCTCTAGTTTCCATTTTTGAACTCTGCTTTTGCCCGTTTTCTCCTCCTCCCAATATTTTATTTGCCGATTTATATCGTAGACTATACATAATATGATCAAGGGAGACATAATCAGAAACATCTGATGATGAAATCTAATTAAATATAATAATGAATGAATTTTCTGTACAGAGAATATTTATTTTAAATGTATATATTGTCGGTAGTTTGTAATTACTGTCATTGGTGTTGTCACCTTGTATGTTCTGTAGCTTATATGAACTCCAAGTCCCGAGCAGTGGGACTGACTATATGCACTGACTGGCAGTCTAGTCTGTCTATGTAGTTAGTAATGCATAAAGTCTGCATTTAACACAGGGATTGTTCAAATCTTAGACTTAGGTTAAGGTGAAGTTTACCACGCAAAGATGTTACTTGAAAGATTTACAGACTAGTTGTGCTCTCTGGCGCTCTCTAGTGGCTCTGCAGCATCATTCTGAGAGGAGATGTCAAATTGAGCTGCAGCTGTTCAACACATATTTCAGTGGGGATGGGTCCTTGGCACTGTGTGCGTTGTTTTAACTGTAAAGCAAAGAGACAGGGAAGTAGGAATGTTTGATGCGATAGGGTGTTAGCAAAAGAAGCATCAAGTGCTTTTATCTTTGCCTCAAGGGGAAACAGAGATGATTTAGTTCGTGTTATGTCATCTCCACTCAGCCCAGCTGTTAAAGCTGCGACTGGTGAGTCATTTAGGTCACAACCTCTCTCCTCCTCAATGAATAGGTCTGTGTTTCTGCACCGTTAGTCTGGGGAGAGCTTCTCGCCTGATATCAGACAGAATTGTCAAATTACACTCTGTTTACATCGTCAGTCTGACATTTCCTCCACTCTGACCGATTTCCAAGGGGGAGGGAGATTAGATTTTTCCAAACCAATCACCAGAGATTTCCCGGTCCGAGCCAGCTAACTTCCGGTTAGCCATATGCTAACATGAATGGGGATAATAATTCAATTGTGCGGCTCTTCTAGACTAAATGTTGTCAGACCAACTCAAATTCTGACAGTAAAACGAGTCATTTTGCGTGGGTTGTGACGCTCAAAACAACTTATCCACTGTTTTATAGACGCAACAGTAACGACGGAGTCAGCCTGTGATGTAAGCACAAGTTTAACTAGCTTGGTTGTGATTGGCCAGTAAGTCCAGTCCTGGAACACGCGCACGTAGCGTAAACGGTAAAGAGAAAAAAATGTATGGATTTTGTGATGGTCCACCGGCCCACCAGTGCGGTGGCTCACGGTACACCAGACGGTCAGTACTTACCTTGAATGGCGGCTGGATTCTCGCGATATTAGGCGATCACGTTAGAATCGCAGATTTCTTGATCGCACGTTTCCACCTTGCCAAGATTTTTGGGTCCAGACAAGATCTGACCGGACCAATCAACGTCCCGTGAGGAGCGACTCGTAGCTACGGGCGTGGTTTAGGTGTTCGTTCAAAACAACAATGGCCGGCTCCGCGTCCTGTGAGGAGCTAACGGTACCGGCAGGTACGGCCGTGGTTTAGGTGTATGAGCTGCACGACTGCTCATTCAAAGCAACAATGTAAATGCTGCGATACCGCAATAGCATCGGTTATATCAGAACTGTCGAATATTTCTTCATTGAAAGAAGAGCAAAGAACGCACTTCTCCTGAGTGTTTCCAGTGACGGCTTCTCAGATGGTTCTGTGAAAAGGTTAGGTCAGGATAGGCCAGTACACCGCTGGCGACATGGCGTCTATATAAACACAGCTCGACAACGGCGTTAGTCCCGCCCCTGGCGCTGATTGGCTAATCAAGAGAGCTTCATTACAGACCTCAACCGCAGCATGTACAAAACTGAGTTTCAACTGTGAGCTTCAACTCCACGCTAAGATGTAAAGTTGTTAACGGTATTCTGATGCAGACCAATGCAACGTGGGGACCAAACGAGTCTGTTTGATGCAGTGTTTTGTTGTGATGTTGTCATGTATGGAGAGATGGACTATGTTGCACTGATATCACATGCACGTATGTTGTGACAGATGACAAGTGGTGTGATGATTGGAACACACAGACATTGTGTGAGTGTTAAGCCCTAAGCAATGTTTGTCAGTGTTTGTTTACTGTTTAAATTATATGCATCTCTCCCAAATGTTACTTGTTATTCAAACTGTACTGTACATGTATATGGAAATGTATATGCAAAGAAAAACATAAAGATATCACTCAGTGACCGGAAACTTTCATTTGTTGTTTTTTCTCCTGAATGAAGTGGAAAAAAGAACAAATCAATAAACAAATAACTCATGAACAAATGTAGTTCTATATCTTTTTTTTTTATACAATAGTGCACATTAATACTGGATTGTCAATGAGTACATAGAGTGGGTCTTTCTTTGTACGATGAAATGACTCAGTGCTGCTATAGGCCCATTACTACAGTACCTTAAATGGGTCGTAAACCTTGGAAGACATGATCTGTGTCAAAAAACACACAGATGAAATGAGCTTCAATATTCACACACAAAAGACTAATACATAAACATAGATATGACTCAGCACACGTGTATGTGTGACAGAGACCCCCAGGTGTCGAGCGGTGGATTTATGGTGTTATGGGCTGTTTTTATGGCGACGTCCCTGGTTTGTGTCTCTAAGAGAGGCTCCGTCCTCACAGGTGGTCACATCGCCATCCTGGGCCCCATCAGGCCTTGTTTGCCCAGGTTTTGGGGTTGCTACGGCGATTGCGACAGCGTTTCCTATTAGATGACCTCTCAACGCGCCTGGGCCACCCGGACAACTCTCTGCACAGTTCGGCTGTAATGCGCAAAAGATAATTCAGATAATTTCATAATAAATGCACAATAAGGTACCCAACATCGTGCTTGTTTTACTTGTAGAGTGTCTCACCTTTCAGATACTCGTCCTGTTGGCACACTGTCCTCATACAGATCTCGTTGTTGATCACGTAGACACGAGGAAGGCTGCGTCACAAATAGGAGAAAACATTAAAGAGCCCCTCCCGTGAAAATTAACTTTATAACCATGGTAACATGTCTATATGGTGTTTTTTAGTTGCTGCAAGACATATCATGAGTGAAATGACAACACCATGGCTGAGAATTTCTGCCTTGAAACTGCAGTGGATCAACAACAGCTTCAAAAATCTGGATTCAGACAGCCAGGTTTTATGACATCATATGTCTAAGGAACCAATCAGGTTACTTGTGGCTGGGGCATTCCACAAGTAACTACGGCAGCGATGGTGGGCGGGGCTTGATGCCAGAACCAGAAGAGTTTTTAATTTACTTTTTTTGTGGGAAAACCATGTTAAACAAAATATTCATCATAGCAGATTTATTTATTTTTACCTCAAAATGTGTCTGGAGGAGATCTAACATCCTGAGTATTGTAAAAGAGCTGTAGTGACAAAGTTTGACCATGAGTGACTGAGTGCAACTACAATAAGTAAAACATTAGACTTATTTTACCAGCAGAGGAATGTAACTAAGTACAATTACACAAGTTTGTGTACATTTCTCTGCAACTATTAAATGGAGAAAAGCCCGAAGAGCAGGAGTTTTCTCCCGTCTGCAGTAGCAGCCCTGAACAATCTGCCTCGCTCTCACTGTTGTGAGCCGGGATGATGAATGCATTCATGGAGATGTTGTGTACCGTCTATATCTGCATGTGGCTGCGTGTTTTATCTATATGTTACTATGTGTTTATCTATCTGTATATCGTTATGTGTTGCTATGTCTAGGCTACCGGCTGTGAAAACAAATATCCCTCTGGGACAATAAATCAAAATCTAATTTCATGTTTTTACTCCACTACATGTATCTGATGTTGTGTTGTGATGTAAATAAAGTATAGGACATTAGCTCCATCTGAACCAGCTACAACATTAAAAAGCTGCTGGGGCGTTTTTAGTTTGTGGTGTCACTAGATAGACACTATATTAGAGACTATAGGATGAAAAAATAGCTACACCCATTCCTGAGAATTGGGACAAATCATGTCGTACTATTAAAGCTTAAAGTTATTATCAACACATTAATTACAATTTTGGGGAGTGAAAATGTATTTTTAAAGGATTTATATAAATTAAATAAATATGATTCATAAAATGTTTTGGTCTTTTTGCCCTGTGCCAGAAAAGACCCTTCACAACTTTTGTTAATTAATTTAACACAATTAAAAATGTGTTAAAAGCCTTCAAAATCTAAAACTAACAATATGATAACATGTGTAAAAATCTACTATCATTATCATCTTTGTTTTGAAATATATTCTTTATGAAAATGTAGGCCCTTTAAAGTTGTTAAATATAATTTAATCAGGCATAAAAACGGTTTGCTATATCCTAAGGACCCCTGTCTCACTTCCTGGTTTGAAAAAAAGGTGGGAATGCTGCTCAAGCACAGGTAAGCTTTCTATGTTTTTCATAAATGCATTAAATATTGCTATTGGGTGTGGCTAAACCATGATACTAACTCCATAGCCCTTAATCAAAACAGAATTATGGTTTAAAAATGTGTATTGTGATTAGAATTAAGATAACTCTGAGCAACTTTGAAAAATAAAATGGCTACTCACTACAACTCTGCTGTGAAATTAAATAAAAATATATAACATTTTATCAACTCTTATATATCATCTTATGGAGCTGCGATGTTATTTAAGTAAACAATGAATCACTGGGAGGTTGGCCCGTTGTGAGATTTAATAGCCAAGACTTTTAACTTTTAAAATACATTTTCCCAGCTCAATTAAAGAGTAAAA
>JAOVVB010043434.1:0-15021 GCA_028570985.1 Heterobranchus longifilis
GTCTTAACAAAGCAGCTCCATTTGACTACTGCTCTTACTGGGAGTCTTCTTACAGCCACCAGCCAGGATGTGTCTCGAATGTTCTCAGAGAGGTTTTTATTTTGTAAGTTTTTCATGCATTCAGCATTTTGGTCGATTTCAAGGTTTTTAAATGCTATTGTTTGTCCATGGATTTGGTCATTAATTAAAGTAAAAAATTTTTTATTAGAGTCATTTATCCAATCAATGTTTAAATCTCGATATTTATGTGTAAAATCCGAAAATATAAGTTTATAGTAGGGTACTGCAGTTCTGAGGCGGCCTTTTTTTTGTTTCCAATTGGTGATGTTTCCGATCCATTTTGCATTTCTGTTGATCCCACTTGAGATTATTTTAATAGCAGAGATTTTGGTTTTGATGCCGAAATCGATGGCACCTAATCCGCCTAGATCTCTGTTCTTAAATAACAATGTTCGTTTAGTGACTTCTCTGGTCGTGTCCCAGATGAAGTTACAGCATATTTTGTTAAGTTTTTTTATCCATTTATCTGGTGGTGGAAAGATACATGTTAAAAACATTATTTTAGATAATATGAAGGTTTTGATAATATTAATTCGCACTTTGTAACTTAAGTTCCGCATTTTCCATTTGTCTAATTCTTCCTTAATTACATTTTCTTTTTTAGCCCAATTATGTTCAACACATCCTTCGTTGTCAATGTAAACACCCAAAACTTTTAAGTGTTGAGTCTCTGGAATTTGGACATTAAATTTCTTTGTAGGATTTCCGATCCATACACATTCAGTTTTATTCATATTTAGTGACGCTCCCGAGACTTTTTCGTACGATTTAAAATGCTCGAGTATTATTTCTAGGTCATGTTTTGATTTTATAAAAACTGTAATGTCGTCTGCATAAGCAGATATTACAATTCTGTTCTCCCCTAATTTTACTCCTTCAAGTCGCTTGTCACTTTGAATTTTATGAATTAATGGACTTATTGCTAGAACATAAAGGGCCGCACTCAGGGGACATCCTTGTTTAACGCCTCTCCTTATCGTAAAAGACTCTGTCAGATGACCATTGACATTGACTTGCATATTAGATTGTGCATACAAACATTGAACCATTTTTATAAAATGTTCAGAGAAATTGTACATTCTTAAGACTTCCCATAAATATTTTCTAGATATAAGATCAAAAGCTTTTCTTTGATCCAAAGCCACCACGTAAAAACCGGCTTCGTGTTTCTCATACACAAGTTCTCTTAAGGTGTTTAAATTGTCCCACATGAGTCTACCTTTAATTGCACACGTTTGCTCTTTGGAAATAATTAAATCTAATATTTCAGTCATACGATTCATGATTATTTTTGCAAATATTTTATAATCTACATTCATTAGAGTTAAGTGTCTCCAATTATTAATGTCTTGTGTGTCTCCATTTTTATATAGTAAAGATAAAATTCCATCATAAAAGGAGTCATACATGAAACCTTTGTTAATGCCTTCATTGAAAGCCTTAGTTAAAAGTTTAGATATGTCTGAAGAAAATGTGTTATAGAATTCTAGAGGAAGACCGTCTTTCCCTGGTGATTTTTTTTAATTTAATTGCTGAATGGCTGAGTTGACTTCGCTCTCTTCGACTTCTTGATCTATATTTTTTGAAAACGTGGTTATTTGACCTTGATCATTTAAGAAGGTTTTTAACAGGTTATCATCAATTTCGATTTCTTTGTACATATTTAAACACAGTTGACGGATTGTTTTCCTAATTTCTTCGGGTTGATTTACCACCGTTCCGTCTTCTGCCTTAATTAATCCAATAAACTTAGATTCTTTCCTTCTATTGTATAATGATATACTTTTGTTTGAATTTAAAAGTTCTTCTGTGTTTGTTCCTGCGTGCACCTGAATATTGAACAAGGTTTCATTATGATAAGATTCGATCTCTTTTTTAAGGTTATTTAAAGTGTTTTCTTCGATTTCATTTCGGTAGGCTTTTGTTTTTAACTCAATATATTCATTCATGATACCATTATATTTATCATTTTTTTCTTTGTTATACACACGACTTTTATATTGTAAGAAGGCCTTCACTTGTTTTTTTAAAACTTCCCATAGTTCACAATTATTTATTGTTAGTACATCTAGAGATTGTATTCTATTTATTTCGTTTTTTGTATCTAGGATCAAAGAAAAGCTTTTTAACATTTGCACATTTAACTTCCAATAACTAACTCTTGGAACATTTTTAAAATAAAGTCCACACATAACAGTTAGATGGTCTGAGTCAATTAACAATTTAGTCTTATAATATTTTACTCCAAAATTGTTGCTAATGTAGATTCTGTCAATCCGGGTTTTGCAGTTAACATCAAATCTTGTAAAGTCAGTCTTCATTGGAAATAAAATTCTAAAAGTGTCCAGGCATTGGTGTTCATTCATCATGGTTCTTAAGAAGGGCCCTTCTCTCCTAATTTTACACAATTTATCTGAAATCCTATCATTTTCGTCAGTAATAGTGTTAAAGTCACCACAGATTACTATCGGGAAACCGACACATAATAACGTTTTAAGTTTTCTAAATAATTGGATTTTCCTAACCGTGTCTTGCGCTGTATACAGATTAATTATTCTAATTTTCCGACCACAATAAAAGACATCCATGAACATGAGTCTACCTGGAATTATTTCTCGGCTTTTAATGGTTTTAATCTTGTTGTTATAAAATAATATTGCTATACCGTCTGCCTTATTTTCCCCAATTGAGAAGAAGGAGGGTCCTCTGTCCCACAATTCTTTTGTCTCTCTAACATCTGAAAACGTTGTTAATCTAGTTTCTTGTATACATAAGATATCAAATTGTTCTTGACAAAGAGTTTTTAATTTTGTAAATCGATTAGCCTTGGATTGAATTCCTCTTACATTGGAGGTAGCAATTATCAAGTCCAATGACATTTAAACGGGAGAAGAGGTCAGTGATCATTTACCTTTGTCTTTCTCATCTTGGATTTTTCGCTGTTTTCTTGATCTGGTGATGCAAGAATCCTCTTTTTAGACTCCGAGTCGGTTTTTGCTGATTTGTTGTTCATTTCTATATCTTGCCTCATATCCGGTGTTGACGTTGCCATCTCCGTCTCTTTTCCATGTTTTGTTACAGCATTGTTGCCCTTGAGCTTGACCGCAGTCTCACGTGTTTTACTTGGGTTGATTTTGGTTGCCTCGTCCAGTCTGCGTGTGTTCCTCTCCTGTGTCTCTCCTCCTGGCTGTGCATCCTGATGTCTTCCGGAAACATCTGAGCGGTTGCTGTCGCTCTCCGATGAGTCAGAGTCGCTGTCGCTGTCATCACCACTGGTGGAGCTGCTTCCAGAAGAGGAGGCTTCCTCGTCGTCGTGTCTTGTTTCTTCCCAGCTGTTTGCTACTTGATTTCCTTGCTTGGTTTTCTTTCCTGCTGTTGATTGAACCTGAGCGATTTGGACAGTGCTGGGTTCACCTGCCTGTTGTTGTCTTGATTTGAGTTTATTACTGTACGAGTTTGGGCACTGAAAGAAAGTGTGACCTTCTGTCTGACAAAGATTACACACTTCTCTATTGGTACAGTCCTTGCCCTTGTGCCCGAAATTGCCACATTTCCAGCACCTCGTCTCTCCGCAGTCTTTAGCTTGGTGGTCATGTGCATTGCATATGAAACAGCTTTGAGTCTGTCCAGGATAAGAGATTTTCCCATTATAAGGGCCCATTGCAATAGAACTGGGAATTTTCATCAGAGAACCATCAGGATTTTTTTTTAGTTTAATTTTATATTTCCTAACTCCGTACCAAAAACCAAATTCATCAACAGGCTTGTAAACAGGTTGTAAGATTTGACAAAAACGCAAGAGATAGTGTTCAATATCAGCATCAGCTATTCTACCAGTCCAGAATTTTACAATGACATACTTGGTGTCGACTGGGGATGAAGAATTAATCTCCCAGTTTTCCCAGAAGCTATTGCCACTTGTATTGAAAATTGATGTAAATTTTTGCAAAGCTTGCTCACTGTTGAAACAAATCTCATAGTCTTTTTTATTAGTCATAGCAATGAAAGAGTGAACATCTAAAGCTGTGACCCATTGACTTTGTAGTAGGTTAGATCCTATTTCTTTCCTGCTTGGGGTTTCCCCTGAGCCTGTGTATTTCAAACGGGCCCAATGTCTCACAACCGTCGGTGGGAGACCCGCGTGGGCCGCCATTTTTTTTTCTAATTGTCCACAAATTTAATATGCGTAGAAATTCTTTTCTCTTTACTAAAAACAAAAAGAAGGGGCGCATAAGCAGTCGTTGCACTATTCGCCGGCCTTCCAACTTGTTAAAATAAGGAAGGAAGCCTTCAAGCCTGCGCTGCCAGCCTTCCAAACATTAGAGAAGAAAAAGGGGAGCCTTCAGGCCTGCGCCGCCGGCCTCCCCGCTGCTGTGGTCAGGGGACGTTTTATCTAGTTTTCCCGCCTTTGCCTCTTCCTGACATCGTGCTGCTTTCACGAAATTAAACCGCTTCAGTCTTTCCACTCCGTGACCGCTGAAATTCGACACGACACTACGTTAGGCTACGTCTTGACTCATTTGTATACGGACGGGGATTGGATGTTTACCGAGGGCTCAGGGGAGGTGTGTGTGTGCGTGTGTGTGCGCTGCAGCCTGTGAATGAATACACACAGCGGAGAGACAGAGACATGAGGGAAATCTAATACCGTATTGTGTAGTGTCCCTTTTTCGTCTGATTTTTCCGCTACTGCAGATCATTTTATCAACTTTTAATATATTCATTTTGTGAGTATATTAACATGTGCTTTCTCAACATTTCTAAATTTCAATTTGAGGGGGCAAGACATTTATTTGACACACTTATCGTGCCCCTGCGTAAAGCCGGCCTCGGTCAGGGTACACCCAGGATGCGGTGCAAATACAGTACATGGCAGAGTACACAATCACACACACTCACTGAAAGCAATTTGGGAACGACTTGTGGACTTGGACTGTGGGAAGAAACTGAAGCGGCTGGAGAAACTCTATCAATCATGGGGAGAACGTGTAAACTCCAGGAACATAGACTCAAAGCAGGAATCAACCCCTTTACTCTGCAGGTGTAAGGCCACAGTGTTAACCACTATGACTATGGTATAATTAAGCTTATTAAAATTGTCTTTTTTAATTGTTATATCCAAATTTTGTACATTAAAGCATTAATAAAAATATTTATATCTTATTTCACAAGCTGTTCTGTCAAATGCATATTGCATAACAATACACATTATTTATTGCATCTATTGTTTGTAGACATAAAAACAAAAATTAAGAAGTTATGGCAAAGGATACCAAAATGTTTGTCCAGTGACGCAAGGTGAAAGTCCTTGTAACCCTATTTACCTACACATATGGAAAATCATTATTCTAATTATCAAATTATAAGCCTACTACTTTAAAAATGTTAAAAATTTGCTATATACTAGAGCGGGAAAGAAAGTGCAGGGCTTTATTTATATTAAAACATTTAGCCATGTCTTTATGATTTGCTGTCCATAAAAGCCCACAGCTGCAGATGCTTTGCACTCAACGCATCTAATGAAAAGGCTGAGCCTGATTGTTACACTACAGTTAATTAAACAAAGCATGGGTCTCATCTTGGCTGTAACATCTCAAAAACTACTTTGAGAGTCACCAGAATTGTCAAGGTCATGTTTTTTTTTATCTACAAAGCATCGTTCATTTCTTGCACTGCTTTGTTAAATTTACCTCCAAAGACCTGGACTCTGCTATTGCATTACATTATATTGCAATTTCTTTTCACAATTTTCCTTTATTAGCACCTGATATCTATAAACTTAATGTTATAAATCAGGAAGAAGTTTCACAAAACAATAATGAACAACAGTCCTGATATGACAACTGTACAAGAATTTTTAGACTATGATGTTGGGAAAAAATTCCACATTCTCATATGACCACATTGAGGTCTGAAAAGGCTTAGACCTGATAAATAATATGACATGAAACTAGAGAAACATTTTTAAGAATGTTTCATAAAACTACACTTTAAATACACTATAATCTGTAATGACTCCATCATTTCAGGTCATCATTTGTAAAGCTTAATGGTACATTAAATAAAACTGGTCTTTTCTCAAGATTACTGTAGGTCTCTAATGGTTAGGTAGGTTCAATATTTCAACGATTCCAAGCCATTTTCCAAGCCAAGTTCAAGTTGCTCACAGGAAGTAAAGTTTTCAAGACTGGATGTCCTTTTTGCAAGCAGGTTCTCTCAGTGACGTAATGAACATTAAACAAGGACATGACTTAATCCATTTTTATCAGATTCTACATAGCTACCAGGCAGAGTTTGAAGTTAACTGAGTACATTTTCTTACTCTACTTAACTATATATTTTACAAATGTAGTTTTGATTAAATAAAATGAAAATTAAAAGACTTTCAAATTGCATGAGCCAATATTTTATTCACAATAGAACATAGAAAATGTTTAAACAGGAACATTTGACACTTTTATCCACTAAATGGGTTCATTACAAATTTGATGCCTGAAACAGGTTTCAAAAAAGTTGGGAAAAAGGACTGGAAAAGCAAGAAATTTGGAAAAAGTGAGCCAAGTTAATTGACATCAGGTCTGATAAGCTATAAATGGGATTTCTTAAAGAGGCTCTCAGAAGAAAAGATAAGCAGAGGCTCACAAAAAATCTGGAATACTTTGAAAAACAATGTTCCTCAATGTCAAATTGCAAAGGCTTTGCAAATCTCATAATCTACAGTGCATAACATCATCAAAATCCTTTGTTGGATGCCCATGGAAAACCCTGCATCATTCATTGACATGCTTGTGGCATTGACATTACTAAATGGGCCCAGGAATACTTTCAGAAACCACCGTCGGTAATCACAATCCGCCGTGTCATCTCCAGATGCCAACTAAAGCTCTATCATGCAAAAAGGAAGCAAGCCATACAGTATGTAAACATGCTCCAGAAGCCCCATCATGTCCTGTGGGCCAAGGCTCATTCACAATGGACTGTTCCAAAGTGGAAAAATGTTCTACAAGCAGATGAGTCCGAATTTTACATTCTTGATGGAAATCACGGATGAGAGGATCTGATGGTATGGTGGTGCATAAGTGCATAAGGTATGGGTAACTTGCGTGTTTTGGAAGGCACTATGAAAGCTGAAATATATATAAAGGTTTTAGACGATGTCTATTTCAGGGAAGGCCTTGTGTATTTCAGTAGAACAATGCAGAACCACATACTGAAGCTATTACAATAGCATGGCTTCGTAGTAGGAGAGTCCGGGTGCTGAACTGCCCTGCCTCCCTTCAGGTCTTTTACATATAGAGAACATTTGCCGCATCATTAAATGAAAAATACGCCAAAGACGACTACAAACTCTTCAGCAGCTGGAAACCTAAATTAGGCAAGAAAATTGTCCCAACCTTTCCAGGATTCGGGTTGAACTTATTATGTAGTATTTCCAGTGAGAATAAATGAAGACCACCTTCTACTTTTACTTGAGTAATATTTGCAAAACATCTTATTATTTTTAAACATCAACATTTTATTCAATAAAATAAAAAAATACACACCCTGGGTAGAAGCGCATGGCTGCCATGAAAGCGGATGGAGGATTGTGCCTCCATGTGATCGTGACTCGCCTTGCATCCACTCTCCAAATGCATGCGGGCCAGACTCTTCAAGCAGAACTCCTCATAGCTCTCCATCACTGTTTTCCTTAAAGAAAAGAAACATATAATTCACACAATTATTTATAATTATTATAAATATTGTTTGTAAGTAGATAAGTAAATAGGTAAGCTACATTAATACATAAGCGAGCAGTTAAGTAAGGAGGAAACCAAATTAAGTAAGTAGGTTTAGTGAGTAATTTAATACGTAAATGAGTATGTAAGTAAGTGATTGAGTAAGTGACTAAGTTAGTAATTTAGTAATTGAGTGACAAATTAGGTATTACTGTAAATAAGAATATTAGTAAGTTAGTGTGCAAGGAAGGGTAGAAGGAAAGAGGGAAGGCAATGAAGCAAGGAAATAAGTAACTGATTATGTTAGGAAGGAAGAAGGGAAAAAAGAAAGGAAGCATGTAATTTAAGTGAGGAAGGAAGTTAATGATGGAGGGAGGAAGAAAGGAAATAGATAAAGTAAAGTAGAGAAAATAATTAAGGAGGCAACTAACTGAGTAAATAAGGACTTTTAACTTTGTTAAAAAAAATTTTTTAAGGTGAATGTGTATGCAAATGTGGCAAAATACGCTAATAGAGTTGGTCAGTTTTAGTGACCAGGATCAACAGCATGCTGTCTCTAGTGAATTCTCTTCGTGTGTAGATTCTGTGTTTAGAGCATGTGTGCACTTATTGTCTGCATTGTGTGCATTGGCAATTTGCACCATTACACTTTCATCAATAAACGACAATTGCACACAATCACTTATCCAAGGTGTATATGCTCACAATTATTTATTTGATAAAACAGAGATTCAAACCCATATTCAAATCCCTCCTGTTCTGCCATTCCATTTGCACCTTAGTCACGGGCAAAGAGACCATGCAAAAGCCACTTAGTGCAGTGTGAGGGGGCACTGGCAGATACTCATCCAGTCATGTATTTTGTGGATTAGAAAAATTCCAGAACATAAATGTCAGTACTTCAGGAGTATGGAGTATCTGGATGGCTCCTCCAGAGTTGTGTCTGCCAAAATCATAAGGTAAGTTCAGGCCAAGCCAATAGCACCACCTGCATGAGCGACACCTACAGTATGTATGCATTACAACTGCTGTAGTAATGGCTGGTTTCTTTCTTTCTTCCTTTAATTATTTATTTATTTATTTTTACCACTTTACTTTCTCAAATTCAACCTCTTTTTGAAAAAATCCGCAATAATTACATGCAGTAGACACATACTTAATATACTTACACACATACACACACGCATATATTGCATTAACAATCAGTTGGCCTTGACCTTCGGATGCTGAGGTCTGATATCTAAGGCTGTATGATTTTCAGAGAAATTAGGAGCAGGCTTATTAACTTTTTTAGAAAGTTGCTAAAGAATGAAAGCAAGAAAAATGAATGTACACAGTGCCCATCTTCATACTTTAACCAATCATTAACTTTTATTACAGGAACCAAATAACAGGGAAGTCCATCATTCAGTATAATAAGGTATAAAGACGGAAAGAAGGAGTGACGTAACTATGGAGGAAGTAAATGAGTAAGTAAGCGCCGTTAATTTGGTAATTACTGTAGGGAAGGAATTTAATAATCTGTCTGTTGCTTTATTACAACCCAGAACTTTCCAGCTTAGTTTTAAATGTTATATAATTTAAATCAAGGTTACTTTACCTTTACACTTTTGCCTGTTATGAGTTTGTCTTTACATTTTCAGCATGTTCGTCCTCTTTCTCTCTATCCGAACAGAAGAAAGGTCCATCATTCTTGTTAAATTTCTAATTCATTATCACTCTTTAAACTTTTTCAACAATTCCAACCCGATAAAATAAAGCTAAAATATATAGAAATAATTTATTTTTGTTTGTTTATTTTTGCTTATCCGCGGGATATAAAGCCTTACTCGGTTTACACTTCCGGAAACATATGTTACTTTGTTGCCTAGAAACGGACAAGCCACGCCCACTGGCCCGTATCCTTCTAGAACATACATACGTACGTACATACTTACATATCGAAAAGGAGAGAAAGAAAGAAATGATATTTATTTTTAGATATTCTTTCCTTTTAGGTGGACTGCGTTTAAAGTGCAATCTTGTTTCACAAACCATTTGGGGATATTTTAACAATTGCTTTTGTGTCTGTGTGTGTGTGTGTGGATGTGTTTGTGTTAGACAACTTAATTATATAATATCCCAGAGTTATTTCTCTTAAATTCTGTATTAACTCTAATGCCTATGATGTGCATATTAGGAATAGTGCATCATTAATCTGCCATTATTTAATTGATTTGGAATTTAATTGATTTGGAAAAGAGCCTTTTAGAAATCTATAAAGCTGCTCTCCATGTCTACAATACTATTAAGATGTTAGTGATTGAGAGAGAATTGCATTTTAACATAAAATAGAGTGTAGGCTGTACTACGAATTGAGATACTCTCTCTCTATCTCTCTCTCTCTCTATATATATATATATATATATATATATATATATATATATATGCTTATGCTTGGCATATATATATATGAGATGCTTGGCAAGATATTTGTGAAATAATAATTTGGGGAGATATAAGATGAGTAATAGAACACATCAAGGATTTTGGAATTTTTGTCTGCCTGTTTGTTTTTGCATACATCATGTAAATACTACTGAACAGATTTGAATGGGGTTTTCACACATGTATTTGGTTGAACTTGAGGTAACAAATAGGCTTTGTTTCACCACAATGGCCTACAGGAGGAGAAGATATGCTAATTTGAAATTTAAATGGAAAACGCCTTTATATCATTAAAAAATCAACCTTAAAAAAATCATCTAAAAATTCAACAGATGGTGTTGTAATTTTTTTAATATGGGTTTATGACTGTGCAATTGAAATCTACTTAATCCACTTCACAGTAATACTCGCTAATGAGTGGGCAATTAAATTCTATGCGAACGAAGTTGGGGGCACATCTAGTATCTTCTATATATAGAAGGCCCGGGGTTTGTGGGCCGGATGGACCGCTCTGGCGACCTCTCGACAAGAGCAGGTGAAAGACTAATTGAAGACTAATATACTGTATATATACTGTATATAGTATTGGTTATTGGTTACATCTCATTATGGAGAAACACTCACCTAAAAAAAAAAAACACCTGTCAAATAATCTACAGCACATGTTTCATGGTTGATTCTCCTTCCAAAACCAAAACCATTAATATAGAGTGTATTAAAGCAATGGAGTCTTGAACATGTGTTAAATTACATGTCCACATGGTCAACCATCCATCATGCATGTACTGCCCCAATTGTATAAAACCAGGGACTATCTACATTGCATGAGATTTAAATGTGTTTATGTGTGGATCTTATTTCAGAGCACACTCTCGACCTAAGAAATGATAGCAGTATATTTTTAGCTAATTGTAAAAACCTGTAGGCTATTTCTTTTTCTACATGTCTACATTTAATTTGTACAATGTGGATGTATCAGTGCACAAAGAGGAAAAAGAAACTCCATAAATAATTGAAAACTCCATTTCACATTTCCTAGATAAAATGTATAGGGGAAAATGTATTACAGCAAAATGCAAAATATCTTCCTCTTTCCACTGGTTTGTAGTGTTGGTTTACTTTGTCATGCATAAACGGTATTGTAATGCGGATTAATTTTGCATAGACGGGATGTGGTGAAGAACTGAGGACGAACTAGTAGCAGAAGAGGTCTTATCAAACCTATAGTTTTTGCTTAATAAGTATGTGATGCAGTCCAGAGGCATTATCTGCTGTTCTATCGATGCATTTTTTGTTTATAGCTAGGTGAATGTCAAACTATTATGGTCACCTAGAGCTGAGTGAATAGATCTGAGTGCAAATGACTCACAAATAGTCAATTAAATTGCCTCTATGAAAGGTTTGAAATAAAGCCTGCCTGGAGAAAGGTTTAAAAAAAAGTACACAAGGGAATGGGGTTGTTGATTTTCTTTCTGAACAATGCTTAATTGTGAATCCTTGGAGAGAACTGGGGCAAAATTAAAGGCACAGTCATGAGAGGATGAAATACCCTAAAAGCATGGGGAAAACATGCTGAACTCCACACACACAAAACAGAGAATCAAACCCCCAACTGTTTTGCCCATCCATTTGCACTTTAGTCACGGGCGATGAGACCATGCACAAGCCATTAAGTGCAGCATGAGAGGGCAATGGCATACACTCATACAGTCGTCATGTGTTTTGTCGATTCCAGAACATAATTGTCAGAGGTCAGTACTTCAGTAAGAGTATGGAGGCGTATTAACTTAATGGACAGAAAGTGCAAAAATATAATTATTTCATTCCTGTTAATTGCAAACACTTCAATGCATATTTCAAGCTCTGTTATACATCAGAGCTCTTTGCCATACACCAGTTTCAAGCTTGTAACATTTAAAATAATGTACAATTACTGTAGATCAAAAATAAATGATGTATATGAATGGATTACAGCATGCAAGAGGACAACCTTAATACTTCACAATACACATTTCTTCCTTATTTATATAGCATTAGGTCCATGGGAGTCTCAAATAACTCTTTGGAATGCAGGTTTCAAGGAGCAGAGAATGGTTTAAAAGAATTGTGTACTGTGATATTTATGATTTATGCAGGATCAGATGAGATTGCTTGTAAGCAATAGACGTAATTGAATTAAGTAATATATTATGGTTCCTTTTTTTTTTTTTGGTCCTTTTATGCAGCAAGATATGCCTAAACTTAAAATTTATATGGAAATCACAAATGAACAACAAATACTCTGTTGCTAAGCCAGATTTCAGTTACTATTAGTTACAACTTTGTAATTTTGCCAAATTCATTTTAAATGTATGCTTATTTCTCTTGTGTGCATTTTAATCCTTTTGATGGTCCTTCTAAAGGTCTCACCATTTCAAAATTCTCCATAACATTCAGAAGATGCAAGAACAAGATACTGCCCTGAGCAAAACAGGGCAATATTGTGAAATATG
This sequence comes from Heterobranchus longifilis, assembly GCA_028570985.1. NCBI lineage: Eukaryota > Metazoa > Chordata > Actinopteri > Siluriformes > Clariidae > Heterobranchus > Heterobranchus longifilis. Next base: position 12,698 of record JAOVVB010043434.1, read on the forward strand.
TTCACAAAGAATCAGTGGGGGAAAAAAGCTAAGTTATGTATGAATGTAAAGTAAACATGGGAACAGGATCATCCATTCATCCACTTTCTATTCTGCCTATCCTGTGTGGGGTTATAGATAACAAGGCGGGGTACATCCTGAACAAGGCAGAAGCCACCACAGGCAGTGGTGAGTAGTAAGGAGTTACATTTACTCTGTCACATTTACTTAAAGAACTTTTTGAAAAAAAATTACTTCTATGAGTAGTTTTACTGCACCAGTAGCAAAGCAACGCATTTAGTCTACACAATAGATATTCTTTATTTTGCCAGAAAAGTGCAGCAGGTGGATCTACCTCATGACTGTGTTCCACCAATCAGACGTAGCAACAATAATCACATGACTTCGTTTGACCAATCAGCCACAATATCAATAACCACATGTAGTCACATGACCACATACAAATTGGCTACATAGCGGGAAAAAAAATCTTCAGCCATGGTAGACAGTGAAAGAAAGTTTAGCTGTTTTAGTTAATGTTGCAATGTTAACATATATAATTAGCAAATAAGCTAGAAGCTAAAAAAAAGTTTCCTACAGTACATTTGTTCTGCTGGACACAATTTATGGTAAAGTGAGATTTCTTGTACATGTTCTAATGTTATTTTCTATCTGAGCCATTTGGAGGGCAACTGAATATACAGTATATCTTACACTGGAAATAGTTTACACTGTTCAAACATACATATGTTTTTGTAAAGATATTTGGTTTTATTCATTTATTTTATTTTATTTATTTCATTTATTTTTTTTATTTGAAAATGTCAGAATTTAGTTATTTTATCAGTTTGCCTGGCTGTTTACATAATTTTAAATAATAATAATAATAATAATAATAATAATAATTTTAAAAATCGGACACCTCGATGAAACAGTTCAAGTACTTAGTACTTGAGTAGTCTTTTCACCAAATACTTTTTTACCCTTACTTAAGTAATATTCTGGATGACTACTTTTTAATTCTATTTGAGTAATATTATTTTGAATTACAGCTACTCTTACTTTAGTACAGTTTTTGGATACTCTACCCACCTCTGACCACCTCAAGCAATGAAAACAATGGACACTACAGAAAAAAATGCCAGTCAGCCTCCACCTCATGTTTCTGGACTGTAGGAGGAAACCGGATTACCCAGAGGAAACACGAGGAAAACATTCAAACTCCACACACACAAAAACGGAGATTCAAACCTCCAACCCTTAAATTAAAATGGAATGTTACATGGAGATTGTAAACTGTCATCAAACGTGAAGTTACTACTGTAATATTCTTCTATTTTCAGTTGTTCAATTTTATTGACTCATCATGTTAGCTTATTGAATAGCGACACTGTGGCTTAGTGTTGAGCACTGTGGTTAGCAAAACTTGTAAATACAGTATGACCCCCTCACTGACACTGTTTTTGAGGTCAAAATGTTTCTCACCCTATTTTTAGGAAGATTATCCCCTCTCTCAGTAATTTAAACGCTAAGGATGCTCATTGTTCGGACATTTTTGAAAGCTCATAAGACCTCACTGCCCGTGCCAATTTTTTATTTGATTAATTTATTATTTAATTTGAAGATATATCCTAATGATATATCTGCTGTTGGGTGTTACTGTATACTGTATTTAAATGAGATGATTCTAATGATGTTGCAAATTATCGACCCATAAGGATTCTTCCAGTCACTGTGAGATTGGTTGCAGGCCATCTAGCTGATTATCTTAATTAGTTTCATTTTTTAATTTGGGTGTAGGAGTAATAATTTTATTGATTAAACTACTGAACATGGCAACCAGTCAAAGTGTTTAAGTCTGCACCAGTAGCAAAGCAACGCTTTTAGTCTACACAGTAGATATTCTTTATTGCCAGAGAAGTGCAGCAGGTGGATCTACCTCATGACTGTGTTCCACCAAGTAGATAAACTTTACCCTGCTTATGTGCAGTGGTAGAATTGTAAAAAAAAAAAAAAAAAAAGAATTCAAAGGGGGTGGTTAGGTTGAGTTTTTTTTTTTTGTGGAGAGTGGGGACTGTAACTAACCATACAAAATGACTGTGAAATATGTCACATTTTTTTTGTCAAAACTATCATTTGATTCTTTTCATTGCTTTCATCTAAGGAGGATTATAAGAGTATGTAGATTAAAAATCTACATAAACATTAGTAATTAAATCATTTAACTTAATAGTATTGTAGTTTTGTATGACTACGCACCAGTCTGTCTCTCTCTCTCTCTCTCTCTCTCTTTCTCTCTCTCTCTCTCTCTCTCTCTCACACACACACACACACACACACACACA
>JAOVVB010043443.1:0-15020 GCA_028570985.1 Heterobranchus longifilis
ATCCTAGAAGTGTGAACAGGAAAAGAGTGTGTTTACCTGATACTCGATTTCCAGAGAGGCGTCTTTCTTCATGGTTTGGTAGAAACACTCCTTGTGTCCAGGAGGCAGTGTGAAGGTAAAGTCGCTGTCCAGAGACTGTGTAAAAGCGCCTGTGGCTGCTGTCCACTCACACACACACAGCCAGGACAACACTGCTGACACTAACCCCAACCTCAACCGCATCCTGCCTCCAACAACAGCCAGTCTCAGTGTGAAAACTCGACCTCCTGCTTAAAAGAACAACTTGTTCTTATTTCAACTTTCCTGTTAAACTTCTCTATGTGTCTACGGACAGCTGGATTTACCTAAGGACCCCGCCGCATTAAAAATTACCACCTTAAACAAGAAAGAAAAGAAAATGACTTAATTAATTTATTTACTTTACTTACTTTTAATTTTCCATGAAAATATTTAATCCGAACGTAAATATATAAAAAGAAAAAAAAGAATAAATTAGAGCAGGCGAAAATGACAGACAGCACTAAGATTTTGCATCATGGGAAATTGAGTCATAACTTTCGTTTATAACATTTAACCTGGAAAAAATCTCAATAAATGTGTGTAATCATTTTAACAACTAAACTTTTCAACAATTCCTAAAATATTTATTTGATTAAAAAATTCGGATAAAAAAAATAAATCCGCGTAAAAAAAAGCGACAGGTTTTGAAAGAGCCTACTTGGTCACGTGATCTATATTGTTTGACGAAGACACATAGCTGACGCTGAGTTGAAAAGAAAAAAGGAAAGGGTCTCACATGGGTTTAACAAAAAAAATATATTTTTAATTATAATTATTATTATTTTATTTATTATTATTTAAAAAACGGTCACGTTATTTCACCTTATTTCTGGTAGTATTTCCGGTTTTAAACGAAAAGCCCGGAAGTCAAGTCAAGTTTAAAAAAAATAAAATTTACATTCTTCTTCTTATTATTATTATTATTATTATTATTATACTAAATGCAGATTTAACATTATTTACACTACAACATAACTAAAGATTATTATTAAACATATTTCACAGCATGGGAAAGTAGTTCTGGCTGCAACACGATGATATTAATGCGATCATTCTAATACATTGCTGTTTCTATAGTAACAGTTCATACACCGCATGCACAGTGAGTTGGTACTACCAGGTGGTATCAAAACATTTCGAGATTAGCTCTGTTTACAAAACCTGGCAGTAGAATTCGCTATTGACGGTCTGGTCTGGCCCCTGAATTCTCAATGCACAATCTCACTGTTCTTCCTCTCTTGAAGCATGCGTGCCACTCAAAACACCTCAAATGACTCATTGCAGCATCACAGTAAACTTTCTGAATCATGTCAAATGTCTCTGTGGCAGATTTGTTCATTTTCAGAATTTCACGTTCGCTCTTTGTTCTAACTTGCTGTCCATGATGAAATCGCAGACGTGGTAACGCATGTGATCAAAAAAGGCAGCAGCCGCACAGCTTTTTATGTACACAGGACATTGTCTTTTGGCACACTGACTTATAAAGGTCGGTGCTCCCTGTGACTCTGCGTGCAGCCATGTCCTGTTACAAAACTAGTTTTGAAAAAAATTTATACCACCTCATATATGAAATTGACGAACTCTCCATTATGTAGTGTACTCTTAGGTCTCCAAAACTTTCCTGTATATGATTTAAGACTGATCATCAGGTGCACAGCATCCATCCATGCTGTCACATTTGGTCTCAGTATCAGTGTCAGTAATCTTCCAGTCATGATACTAAATGATCTGTCAAAACTGAATATAATCAGTTAGCTAAAAAGTAGATTCAGACCTTTATAGATGTGGCATATCTGGAATGGTCAACTAAAGTAATTGACATTGCAAAAAAATTACATTTACATTTAGGCATTTGGCAGATGTTCTTATCCAGAGCAACTTACAAAAGTGCTTTGTAGTTTCCATCATTGGATAGATCCTTACATTGGGTTACTAGATAAATTTTAGATTAATTGCCCAGTGGTTAGCACTCCAGGGATTCCTTCAGATACTCAGTTTTTTTCCTACAGTCCAATGACATGCAGATTATGCTAATAAGCATTCCCATATTTGTCCATAGTGTGTGAATAAGCATATTTTGTATGTGTTTGTATGTTTGTGTGTATATCACCTGTGATGGATTGGCACTCTGTCCCAGGTGTACAATGCTTTGTGCTCCAGACCCCCTCTTGACCCTGTATACTGGATAACGCAGTATAGACGATGAGTACCGTGTTTCTCAATAAATATTTTATCATGAAAAGAGTGCAATTAGTTGGTGAATGTTTTGGGGAGAACTGAAATAGGGCTGGGCAATTATTCATTAATTTAATCATAATATTAATTAATTAATCTTCTATACCGCTTATCCTGTACACGGTCATGAGGGGCCTGGAGCCTATCCCAGAAGGCCGCAGGCTCAAAAGGGGTAGGTACACCCTGGACACTGTGCCAATCCATCACAGAGGGCATACAAACACACACACTTTGGTTTTTGTAAATGCCAGTTAGCCCAATCTGCATGTCTTTGGACTATGGAAGGAGACCCACCAAGCAAGGGGAGAACATGCAAACTTGACGCACACATACCCGAGGCAGGGATATGCTAAACAATACCATGTCGTCTGGCTGGGCAATTAATCTAAAATTAATTGAAACCAACATTTAGAACTTCTAATTAATTTAATCTTGCAATGTCAATTATTTGCTTTTTTAAAATTATTATTCTATTGAAACTTTCCTCACTGTATATGTTTTTATATAATTTCCCCTTAAAACATATTATCACATGTGGTCACATGCTGTACAGTTTGTGACATGGAAGAAACATGGAGAACTCTTTAATTAGAAGAACAAAATTCCAGGTTTAATAGTTGATGATATTTACTGTAAAAACCATGTCAGTGATCTTTGAGGGGGATCAAGGTAACTATTGAGTGGACTATTGAGTGACTGCAGTCACATCATAGAACAGCTGTTTGCATCATCTAAACTGCTGCATCGAGTCTAAGACCATCTTCATGGTTGAGTAGAACCATGGAGTGTGCAGTCAACTCCCTGCTGTTCCTCATGATGCCCTCATGATGCCCTGATGTTTCGGCAGCCATTACTTCTTCCTTGTGGTATGTGCCGTCGCTGTAGACACACTGCAGTCTGATCCGGTGTTTTGGTAGCTATGGGCTTCGCCTGGCGTACCCGTTTTCGCTCAGTTGGTGACCTGTGAATGGGGCGCATGCAATTCATTATTGCTCCTCATGCTGCCCCAATGTTTGATGATAATCACCTGTGACACGCCCACAGTATGACATAAAAGCTAATAATGACCTGTGGAACACAATTTAATGTAAAAGCCCACAGTATAACGTAAAAGCTGATTATCACCTGTGACGCGCCCATAGTATGACATAATACTACCTGTGCAAACACCGGCCAGCCACTGGCCAAGTACCGCCTGCCGCCCAAACAAACAGACATATAGAATTTTTATATAGATAATAAAAGATTGTTTTAATGTTATTTACGAACTTGCATAAAATAGGAGGTTGTGTGGCGATTCTTTGATGGGAGCAGCCGAAATACTAACAATAACCTCTCTATGTTATTGATTTAATTTCTTATTTGAATTATGTGACATTGCACCTCCAGGGTCTGGGACCGATTCGGTTTTGTGTGCATGTTCTTTCTGTGCTTGGTGGGTTTCCTCCGGGTACTGCGGTTTCCTCCAACAGTCCAAAGTCTAATTGGCGCTTTTTGAATTGCCCATAGTGTGTGAATAAGCATGTAAGCGTGTGTGTATGTGTGCCCTACGATGGACTGGCACCCCGTCCAGAGTGTACCCTACGTCTCCTGGGATAAGCTCCAGGTTTACACAGGATCAGCTGTGTAGTGAGTGTGTGTATGATGTGGTATGGGAGCCCATCCACCTTGCCCTATACACTGTGGAAAATGAATGACCGAGGGCATCTCCATGACTTGAAGTTCATTTAGAAATGGAGTCTCAAACTCTTACATCACTCAGTATCCTCCACTCTCAGATGTACGCGTTACAATCACCATTACTCAATCAGACCCCCCTCACGTGTCCTAAAGCCGCTTATCGGAGTGATGACGCGGCCGGTGACACAGCTTCCAACTCATCTTGAAAACTCTGGCACGTGGGCGGGACTAACAGTATTTGCGATCCCTATTGGTGCACACGCGGTAAAGGGGGCGTGGCCTGAGAGGCCTAGCGACAGCAGGGGGACCAGAATCAGCCGAGCAACAGCCAGAGACGGGTGTGCTGTAAAGAGAGAGAGCTATAAAGAGTCCTGGCGTTAAACACGGACTCACACACGTCATTACATACGTTTCGAGTTGATTTTAAGAAACATATTTTTGTCTTGTTTCTGGTTTGAGCGCAAACACAGAGGACAGAAGCGAGGATGTTGGTCCCTGCGGGGAGATAATGAACAGGCTGTGTGTGTTGTTGCTGTGCCTCATTGTAGCTCTCCTGTGCTGGTGAGTTCACTTAACACTTTACCTTTTCATCACGACTATTATCAGTATTCATCGAACACCTATATTATAAACTCTATTTCAAAACCAGAGCTACAGTTTTTTATTTCTTTTTTTTATCAAACCTGTTTTTATCAGCTTAGCTTGTTGGCCTGAGAGCAGCACGCGCAGCTAGCAAAGAAATATTATAAGAATGTTTTTAGAAAAATTATATTATGTATATGGAGATTTTAGGTTTGTTTTGTATGGCTGTTTACGTGATAAAAGTCTAAAAAACAAACCTGAAATTCAACATTCTGCTCAACATTCATGGCTAATGTACAGCTAGCTATAGGAGACAGCAGGTATGGTATAGAGACACACAGGGGGTGGTGGGGTCACAGTGTAGCAAAAAACAACAACAATGCAGAACCTGCTACCATTCTTATTTTAGCCCTCAGATTACACTGTGGTTAATCCATTGCTTAAAATTGAGCTTGGATTGGGATGTCGAATCAGGTGTTGAGGTTTTATCATTCCACAACTGGCATTATAAAACTTAATTTGAGGGGAAAAAAAGACACTCTTCTGATCTCAGATACCTTATATGTATGTGTTATTAAATCCTTGTTATTTTTTTGACATGATGCCTTTTCCTAGAAAAGTGCAGTCTTGGAAAACTTGGAAAACTTTTGGACTTGGACGCACCTTCTAATTCCGTAGTCTTTCCTGATTTTTTTTCTTTCTTTTCTATTTCTACATTGTAAAACAATGCTTCTAAAAATGCATCTAAAATATGGACTAATCTCCTTTGAACAGTCCATATTGTGATGTCTGCTACTTATGAAGGCTTTGTAAAGAGATGGGAACATCTGACACTACAATACGGACAAGCTGCTATCAGAGCGACCTGGTGACAAAGGCTGATTAACATTCATGCCGCTCTAGGAGCTAGACCAGGCATCATTAAATGGTGGACCACGGTCCAGAGCTAGACCGAGTAATGGTTCTATTCGGTTCCTGATGCTTTTCTGATAAATGAGAATAATTAATATAACAGTAATCTAGCTCTTTTTACCTCAAGGTGGGCATGGCTATATGCATCACTCAACAGAGCCAATCAGCGCGACAGTTTACTGTGAACAGACAGTGATCGTGGAAGAAAAGTAAATGAAAGCATTGACACATCATGGCTTACTCCAAGAAAAGGAAAGTAGACTATAAAAACTGAACCTTCAAAGATGAATGGACAGATCAATATGTGTTTGTTATTCCTCCGGGAATTTAAAACCAGTTTCCCGAAACCGGCATTAATAACAAGCAGTTATGTGAAGCTCCTCTATGAGACAAAACGCGGGCTGTTTGAGAAAACATATCCGCAGCAGTCTGAGGTGAGGCACAGAGCTACCAGAGTTAAGAATCCTTTCACATTCATTCACATCATAGCAGAGTGCAAATAAGGATTCACTAAAGATTCACTAAATATTGATTAAAGATTTTTCATATTCCATACAAATTCAAGGAAATGTACAAGGCCATCAAAGATAAAATTGTCCACGTTTAATGTAGTTACAGACAATTGACAAATATTATTGAATGCTATCAACATTTTAAATTGCTTATTTTTTATAGACTTACAATGACTTGCATGTATAAAGATCTGAATCCTAACACAAAGTTGAAATTTGGACCTCGGCTCGAAGCGCCTAAGAGCGGATTTTACTTTTCTCCAAACATGTTACGCTGCCCTGTATGGTGCATGAGCAAGCAGTTGATCTGAGGTGCTGTTAACTGGTGATTCCTGAGGCTGGCAAAATTAAATCAGTTAGTTTTGGTCTTGCTAGTTTCATCAGGGTGCTTGATGCGTTTTGCAAATGTACGTGACAATACTGTTCTTACAAGAACTGTTCCAGAACAACTGACTCTTGTTATTACTTAATTACCTAATGCCATATGTGTTATTTCATAGTTTTGAAAAAAATCCAGTATTGTTCTAAAATGTAGAAAATAAATCCAAACTTGGGTCCAAACTTTTGACTGGTGCTGTACATGAATATCATTTTAAACCACTTTAATTCCTGACAATTATTAGATAATAATGATAATAAACTGCAATAGACAAACATAATTATAGGCGTTTACATATGCAAAATCATATGAACCACTTGAACTAGCCCGGATGATTTCCTTTCTTGTGGCTGTTCCAACTATTCAAATATTAACCACATTATGTAAACATATACCATCAGATTTACTCATTGCATCCATTGCTTTATGATGTCTTTTTTAAACTGAAATTGTATTTGGATACTCCGTGTATTTGCATTAGTGATGTAGCGAGACCACTGATTGGTACCACTGAAAAATAGTATGTTCATTTGTGCACTCAATACTTGGTCAGAGCTGCTTTAGTGCAAATCACTGCTTCGATGCCGCATGGCGTGAGAAGATCAGCTGTCACGTCTGAGGTGTTATTGAAGACCAGGTTGCTTTGATAGCAGTTTTCAGCTTGTCTGTATAGTTGGTTGGATGTTTCTCAGCTTCCTCTTGACAATGCACCATATATTCTAGAAATGGGGGGGAAGATTTTTCCAAAATCAAAAAACTAAAATGTTATGATTAAAATAGAGACTCCCCGGTCGAGCCAATTCCAGTGACTGGAATTGGCTGGTTTTCAGTATGATCGGCCATGACCAGTGTCAGCCTCAGATATAACTGATTCTGTACCTAGTAAACAGGAGTGACGGAAACAGATTTTTATTACATTACATTATCAAAAGTCATCATGCAGCATTAAAAAGCAACTGATTGGCCTTTTCCTTCAAACTCTGCGGGCGAATTAGTCACGAAACCCACTCATTACACATTCTTACACCAGTCTCAAAACACCACGAGTGCAAATCAGTCTCGTGCATTAGAAGTAACGTGTGTCTGCGTTAGATGCTGCTCAAAGAATATAATGCTGCTTTTTTTTTATAAAGGTTCAAGGTCTTGTAATTGCAACAAAACCAGAACAAAAATGTAATATCAAATTGGGATATTTATAAAATTGTAATGCTTACAAAATCGCAATTGAACCTAGATATCGCAATACATCATATTGGATGGTGACTCATGATTCCCATCCCTAATAGATTTTCTATGAGGTTCAGGTCACAGTAATATGACAGTTGGTGGTAGTTGTGTAACAGTGGGCAGGTGCTAAGTCCTAGTTTCTCTAACACTTTAACTAATGGTTCCTCTGTATTGAGGCAAGCTATAATTTGGGACGTGTGCTTTTGTGTAGAAACTTTTTTATATATTAAGCTGGAGTGAATGGAGTACTACTTTGGGATACGTTGGTCTTTCTGTGTCCTGCTGGTATGGCGTGAGAAGAGCAGATGGCAGATTAATGCTCCTTATTGCTTTATTAATTTGAGTAATGCACAACAAGCAGAGCGAGCTGGAGGAACTTGAGGAAGAGGAAGTCTTTCAAGGATAAAAGTCTCGAACACACAGCATAGCCTTCACATGGACTTTACTTTCTTGTTATAGCTATATCCGTCATTTAAGTTGTTTATTAAGAAATCTGCATTAATTTTGGCGTGTACAGTATGTCCATGCATTAACGGAATGGGTTCCTTCATGGCTCTCTAATGATAAATGTGTGTTATTGTGACTGAGTATTGGTTCTGCTTGGAGAAGCTTTGGTGTCTGATGTGGATGTATAAAACAACACAGAACAGAAATATCCCTGGGGAATTGACAAAAACAGTAAACCGACACGTTTAGGTACTGAGAAAGGGTGCTGTTTCTCACAGCTCAGTTTCAGTGGCATTATTTAGAGTTGCAACTCTCTCGCTGTTCATCTGAAGTATAGAAGGCAGAGCTACACAACATTTCTAGTTTAAGGATCTGTTTTGTCACAGTTTCATTACAGGACTGCAGCAACTTCTCAGCACTGCTATTCTCAAATATTAATAACTTTAAAGAAAGAGACCGATGTGAAAGTGTACAGGAAGTCTAAACTACTCAAACACTTTAATAAAAGACTTAAGTAAGTAGAACTACTGCACAGTCATAATCTTGAGTTGTTTCACAGTTCAACATCAGTGTTGGTTCTGAGGCATTTGCTCTCAGGCAGTCATCATATCAACCGAGTTTCAACCTTCTTTCTTGGAAGCATGAGGACTTGAACAGCTACTAGTATTGATTGACTGACATGCAGTAAACGAATGAGTCAGCTCTGAACATATCAGGCTCTTGCGCCTGACACGATACAGATACAGAAAGTTTATCAAACCCAGTTTTTCACCTACAAATGGCTTTCTGGAGTAGAACAGAAGCGATGATGACACTACAGGTTTCTTTTCACCTTTGAGAGGACATGCTGCACTCTTTACATGTTCATCAGCAATCTCAACATGTTTCTACTACACAATTACTTTTTTTTTTTTTTTTCCCCTCAGAATTTAGTAGAGATGACTGGGGGGAATTCTGTTTAGTTCTGTATCAGGATTCTTTTGTATTTTGATTAATGCATCACCACGTTGATTTATTACATTTATAATAGAGATGCAGCGGTCGATCAGCCAGTGAACAGAATTGGCTGTTTTTCAGCTTGATCAGCTACAATCAATCACATTGGACATGAAGGAGTTTGTGCTGAGTGCATGACCTTGTAAAGGGTGCAACAGAAACTAATTTTTATCTTCCTACGTTATCAAAAGTTGCATGCATTAAAAAGACTCCGATCTGTATTTTTCTTCAAACTGTGTGAGCGAATTAGTCTCAGAACCCAATAATTACACACGCTTACACCAGTCTCAAAACAATGTTTAAAAATAATAATCATGATGGATGATAGAGGTACGTGCTAAGTAAACCTTTAGTCTTTTGTCGAGTTTAATTTTAAGTTAAACGATAAACTCTTGAATTAATAGTTGTTTTGTTTAAATCCTGCACTCGGTTTTTAAGTGAGAACTAATGTTACAAGGAACAGGCTAAATTTAATTACTTGTGTTTAATTGTGAAGCTGTTGAATAAAGCTAAGGTAGAAAATGTTTGAGTTGACATTTTTTTTTTTAAAGTTCAAGACCTTAAAACTGTGATAAAATCAGAAAAAATTACGATGTTTTAATGTATTTTACTCATCTAATATTTCAAATTAACTGTTAAAAAAAATAAATAAATATGAATTTACACACTTGGACTGTTGTAAGGACAGCTCCTATGGGTCGCAATCATTTGCCTTAATTAGCTTAATGGGTTTGGCAACGGTTTAGCTATAAAATAAAATTATACAATTATACAAATTACATAGAACAAAATTTAGATTTTTCTGATACGCCTTGATGCGTCTCTTCAGGTTTGTAGTATTTTTCCCAGCAATTGTGTGCCCTTACTGTTTCCCCACCGATATTACTACACATCTGCTTTTTCTCTCCGGTTCAATATGAAAAAAATGGGTCAGTATATCGGCTCTTCTCTTTGGATCGGATAATACGGCTGTCATGATGAAGAGTTAAAGATGACTGAGCTTGTAACATCCCGTCACTGCACGCACCGTGACCCGGAAAATACTGCTGCTCATGCCATAATGAATGAACACCGTATCGCAGCGGATTGTGATGGAAATTACGTTTGCAAAAATTTAAAGACCGATGTTTTATTAGTTTATTATAAAATTACATAAAAAAACATTTTAGTCCCTCCTTTTGGTCATCAATATTGCATGCTGATTTCGTCACTGTTTATTGATATCCGTGACATCTCACCGTCTCGTCTTAGTCACGTGAAAAAAAGTGACTAAGGTGAATAGTTTCCGTCATTATTTTTCGGTGACAAAATTAACACTAGTATTGGGTAGTGATGATTCCTCTCTCTGGGATTTTCCGTCACAGCGACACCGGCGTATCACCGTTATCTGTAAGCTCCTGTGAAAAAGGAAGTAAATCAAAGCCAGAAACCCTCTACGTAAAACTCAGTGTCTGGTATTATATGTGAAGCGTTCAGCAATTTTACAGATTTATCTTGTAGAATCCCTTCTGACTTGTTACAGCATGCCTTCACAATATAAATACAGTGTCACATGATAACCCGCAGTACGTTCATCTTAGGGTGGTTTCACACAGTCCAGTTCTTGTTGCGGTTTGACATGCTCTGGTGTGAACACTGTAATCACACTCGGATGCAGACCAAAACAAGCGCATCAAGACCCCCAGAAAGAGGTGATCTCGATCCGAATCGTACATACCTGATGGATCTTTGGGAATATCATCGGCTGATGAGCATGTCACAGTTCAGTAGAATTAATGCAAGCCGCCTCCTGTATTGTCCCGATGTACATCTTTGGTGACTCGGGTGCTTCATTGAGTTGTTTTCCAGCTGTAGTTAGGATTGGGTACTGACAGCCTGTTCTGATATGGCACCGGTATCTATATAACCGGTATGTACTAGAACCAGATCAGAGCAGAGATTTCGGTGGCTCACTTTGATGCCACTGCCCGTGAACTAGGGCTGAAATGATTCCTCGAGTAATTCGATTACAAAAAATGATCTTGCAAAATCTTCTGCCGCGACGCTTCTTTTAATTAATTTTAAAAGCTTGCGTCATGTTTTTGCGCAATTATTTGTTTGTTTTTTCGATAAAATGCTGTATGCATTTAAAAAATAAAAGTATTTTTTAAAAAAAATAAAAGTATTTTTTTTAAAAAAGAAAACCAATAATTTTTTTTTTCTTATATATTTTACATTGCTGTTTAATTAAGTAAAAGTACATTTTATCCGATTACTCAATTAATTGATTAAATTTTTGGTAGAATACTCGATTACTAAAATATTCGATAGCTACAGCCCGAATCTCAACTGAGAAATGCAGGTGAACGTGAGTTGGAAAGCTCTAATAATACAAATTTCTAACTAATCTTTGTAGTAACGTGAGTATCCATGTGTTTTACATTCCGACTTAAAAGCGCAACTTGGGAAATGAGACCATTTGCGTGAATGCAGTAATGACACTGACGGCAGCAGGTAGCGTTAGCTTGCTAAGCTAAACACGCTTAAATTAAAATGCCTGAAACTTAAAAATCCTCAAGGCTGTATTTCACAATAAAGGATTTCGACACTGTGACACGTAACAAACGTCTTTTCAAACACGTCAAACCTACTGAAATATTTGAGGATGCACGGGAGGAAGTTAACAGGAGAGGGATGCACCATGTTTAAGAATTTGCAGACATCAGCTGGCAGTGTGTCTGTTAGTAAAGAAACCGAACCGGGGGGCGCTGCATGTTTACAAGCTTAAGTGATTCGAACCAGAGCAAATGAACAAGGGTGTGAAAGAACTCTTAGGCATGACAGTACTGATTTAGTCTCTAATCAGTCGTCCTTGACTAATTTTATAACCATGGTTATTATTTTGTGTACAGTTTGATGGATTTCTGGCATGTCGGAATTTTGGTCGGATATCTTGCAGTGAGATCAGGTCCATGGTCTAATTTTCAACAGTTGAGCATGAGCTCACCTCAGTGTCTCGGCGCACATCTCTCCAGTTCTCACTGCAAAACAGAGCGACCATGCTCCCTGTGTCATTAAAATCATTTTTAAATGAATTCCTTTGGTTTTCGTGTAAGGTAATACAGAGTAGCACTGCAATCCAAAAAATAATTTTTTCTTTTTATTATTTTTACTCATCGAGCCTGGTTGTTCTAACGTACAGTGTGAGGCCGTGGGGGTGTAGTGTTAGTCACAAAGTGTCTACTTGGCTTTATCAAGACTTTCAGAAGTAACGGAATCTTTTGACCATGTGTTACACAACTGTGGCAGACCTGTAGACTCTAATTCTTTTCCGCTTTGAAGCTACGCCTCATCATCATGATAAAAAGTTCTACAGGCTTTATCTTTTGTATCTTGATTTCACAAAATTATTGTATTTATTTGAAAACCTTTGTTAATTTACACACCGATTCTCAACTTGGTTCACGATTGCAATGTTATATAAATGCACATTTTGTTTCAGAGTTTATGATGCTGTATTAGCAAAACTTTCACACCCATAATGATATGGTCCTTTACCCCAGTGATTAAGTCACTTAGTTATGTAGAATGTGTGTGTTCTGTAGCATTATAGTTTCCTTCCATTGAAAATGCACAAGCAAGCTCCATGAAGACTTGATTGAAGCAGAAGTACTCCAGTTTCCTGACTTTCCCCGGGACCACTGGAATGAACTGGAACCCCGATTGCACCCTCGGCCTCAGGTGCCTGTCCTCAGTAATGTGCCTGTAGTTAACTGAACACACACCTCCACATGCATGTGGCAAAATCTAGTGGAAAGCATTTAAAAATGAGCAGAGATTGTTATAATTGTATGTGGAATGGGATGTCCACATACTTTTGGCTATTGGTTTGATTTCACGTGGATTGCATTGCTGGATACATTTATTGAAATTCTAACACACATTTGGCTCGGAGTACCTAAATTTTCAGAGAATCCGAATCTCACATGATTGTTATTTTTAGAGTGATGAGAAGGCGGTCAGTATAAATCGAGCCCTCCTTACGTCGGCTCAAAGCTCGGCTTTGTCCTGAGCTCGCATGATCGCCAACGCTGCCTCTAAGCCAAACCTCACCTCTCCATCACGAGCCGACATTCCTAGAGCTCCACACGGCTTATGACGTTCTCTCCGTCATATCTGTGAGGCTTTAATGTTTCATAGCTGATCTGTGTGTTCAGTTTATAATACTGAAGAGAGACAAAAGCTGAGTCAGGCAAATTCACAGAGCAGAGTTTTGCTTTGGCACAAATCTTAGCTCTGCTTGTTCTGACTGAAGGCCTTCGCTCTCTTCGTCTCTGTCCTTGTAGTAGATCACACATTTCTTAGATTTCTTGTGTGTTCACTGGCTCAGACCTTCATTTAATCTTACTGGCTATGAGTGAAGCATGTGAGTATCTGCGTGTCGTCATCCTGCCTTCAGCCTTCTTCCCCACTGTGGTCTAAGACTGAAAGTACAAATTCTCAGGAAAGGTTTAAAACTGTGTTCGAGCTACATCAGAAGTAGGAAGTTAAAATATTCAGTGATGTCATTTTGAGCCACAAAACAAATCCACACCTCCATCTTCTCTGAGCAGCCTAGATGATCTGATGACACTTGCTGAAGTCAGGCTTGAGTTTTATAACTTGTATTAAGGGGTTTTCCTGGTGTGTTTTTTTTCTTTTTTTTTTTTTCTTTGGTGCTTAACACTGGTCTTGTACCTCCAGGTTCGAGGGTTCGATTTCAGAACAGAAAAGTGGTATAGTGAATGAGTTAAGAGTGTTTTATTTCTTAAATACTTTTGAGGTGATGAAATAAATTTTAGCAAACATTTTATTTTAATGAAATCATTTGCTGTTTGCATGGATAATTGTTTGTATACTGAGATTTAATAGTTACTGAGATATGCATGTGTCAATAATTATCAAAATGATAAACAATCAGGAAGAAACCTTTTTTTTAAAACTGCGTACAAAAAAAAAGTGTGTATATATATATATATATATATATATATATACCATAATGGATGGTGTGTTTTTGTGCGCGCGTGCGTGTGTTTTTGTGCGCGCGTGCGTGCGTTTTCGTGCGTGCGTTTTCGTGCGTTCGTGCGTTTTCGTGCGTGCGTGCGTTTTCGTGCGTGCGTGTGTTTTCGTGCGTGCGTGCGTGCGTTTTTGCGCGTGCGTGTGTGTTTTGCCATCATTACATAAGAAATAGTCAGATCGCCATGTGCTAGTCCCTGCCCTTGGCCTGATGCTCATCTGCTGTTACTGTGTGTAACTTGTTTCACATGCTGTACTCTCAATAATGTAAAACGTTTTACCCTCACACAGACATGTTTGGCAGACATTGTTTGATCCTTTCCACTTCTCTTTTTGTAGTTTTTTTTCTTGTAGCTATTTTCACTTACAGTGCATTTTGAAAAATCGAGAGTTTTTTTGTTATTATATAATTTATCTAAAAAGTTAAACTGTTATTTAAGATTCATTACATAAAAAGTAAAATATTTCAAGCTTTTTTTGTTTTCATTTTTATGATTGTGGGTTGCAAGTCCTGAAAAAGAAAAAAACTACCACCACCTGGTTTGCTGAACTGTGATATTACTCTGCCAACTCACCTGACCTGAAACCCATAGAGAAAATCTATCCTTATAGATCTGTTTAAATTTGTTAAAGAAATAGTCAAATATAGGCCCTTAATCAAAGTACATTTTACTTTATAATATATAATATATTTGGAAGTCCTGTTACAACTCACTCACTCACTCACTCATCTTCTATACCGCTTTATCCTGTATTCAGGGTCGCGGGGATCTGGAGCCTATCCCAGGAGGCTTAGGGCACGAGGCAGGGTACACCCCGGACAGGGTGCCAATCCATCGCAGGGCACACACACATACACACACTCACACACTGCAGGCAATTTGGGAATGCCAGTTAGCCTAACCTGCATATCTTTGGACTGTGGGAGGAAACCGGAGTACCCGGAGGAAACCCAC